>JBBPNU010000433.1:0-17413 GCA_038091055.1 Leccinum angustisporum
AAACAGCTTGCGATGTTGTGTACGGCTCACGGGGTTGCCGGTGGCTCGCGCGATAAGGTTGCTTGGTTTCGGGATGCTCTGCGGGTGCATGGACCCGATTGTGATTGTTCATGACCATCGCAGCGACCGACGTATATCGCGTCCCGTATTTCGGTCCCATAAGCGAAACAATGCGGTGCCTGAAGGTTAGCAGACGCAGAACAATGGCAATGGTAAGAATGATGTTCAACGCCAAGGATAGACTAAGAAAAGGCAGCCCAGAGTTATTCATGATCCTCGAGTATACAGTGATGGTCGGATATTGAATCAGAAACATTATCCCCATGGCTGGGTGTTCAGAGTATGCACCGGTCAGTCTCGCAAGCTTCTGATGGAACCGGATGCGCTGACCTACGGAGCCCGCAAGTAACAGGCAAGGAAAGGACATCAGGACCCACATAGAGACCCGACACGTTTGATAAATGACTTTGAAGCGCCATAACTGATTAGACAGTGAGTATTGACTATGATGCCTCCGTGGAAACTCGCTTACCACTAAAGCATCGGAAAACCAGTTGGACAGTACATACACTACGGCCCCAGCATTATCCACAGGGACGTAGAACATATTATTCTCGAATGCACTCGGACCACCAGGGTAGTTACGGTCGTCGATGAACGCCATTTGGGTGTATCCTGCGAGAGTGATCATATAGACAGTAACAAGCAGGAAGGCGACTGTGATGTATATGACTAGAGGCAAGCGTCTCTTGAATTGGATACGATTTTTGCCGCGAGTGAGGTGATACAATGACAAGAAGTAGAGCGAGACCGTGACGCCATAGGCGATGGCAGAGATGACGACGCCTTGAAGCCAGCACCTCTCAGAGAGGAGAGTCTGGGAGTCTTCATCTGGGACCCAACTTGAATTGGACATCATGTCTGCAGCTGGCCAGGAGGGGGAGGGTAGCGAATGAGGAGCATGATCACATTCCACGCGGTGTTAAATCCTCAGCATGACTCCCTGCCGCTAAAGATGGGGATTAAATCCCTTTGTACAACAGGCCTTCGGCCCGAGTGCTCGTCATCTACATCACCGCACTGCAAACGGCCGGCGAGGACGGCAGACCGAGGGGGGTTCGGGGAATTTGCACGGCAGGAGCCCCTAGCTTAGGCTCCACGATAGGACATAGATCGACTCAAAAAAAAGATAACCTGTGCTAATCTTCTGCTCACATATCACATTGCTTTGACGTTCCACAGCTATGGTGCGCATAGCTGCGGTGCAAAAACATAATGATAATCGTGCACAGGAACAGAGCTAGGTAAAACACCAAGAAAGTAAGAGTTCACTGGAGGAGAGGACGAGTGGAATGCGTGACATACCAATTTCAACGATGAACAAATTGAAATATGATAGAAAATAGAATATTGATTCGAGCCTAGGGATGCAACCTTTGAGAAAATGTCCCGGTTTACACAACTGGTCAAAATAGGCTCGTCACCCTGAGCACGCATGTAGAAAGAGAAATGAGGTCGGAGAGTGCCCGACCAGAATGACTCCCGAGCATACCTGTAGGCAGTGTAGATTTCGAAAGGCCGTATCCTTGGGCAGTGCAGTGGTCGACCCAAAGCAATTTGCCTGCTTCTCGATCGGTGGACTCCTTGGGACTGGGTAGACATGTCATCAACGTTACTTATTGCCCATGTGCGCAAATTGAGAATCGCATATATTGTAATGCTGCCATTATTGATGATTAGCGGGTCGAAGGAATGCTAAGACTCGTGGTGAGCACGACTGCGATTACCGATCAGTTCGATACGCGGCGGAATTGCGGATCTACCGTTCAGCCGATCAGTGCGAAGTTGCCATAACTATGATGGTGGCAGTTTTCATCACCAGATGAGCTTCCGATGGGGAAGACTCTGTTCGGGACCATGTCGACGACAATGAGCACTCAATTGCCACGAGCGTTGAATTCTTCTTCTTCTGGTTCCGTGTGCACTGATCCCTGAATATGTTATAGACAAAGCCCTCCGGGCGATCCTGGACTGTGAGAAGGCCGGCGCCCAAGGCGCCAGCCCGATCTCCCTTTTTTAAGTAATACCGTATAATAAAATAGCTGATAATTATGGGAAGACCGGGACATGGAGGAAAATGGGTGGAAGTGGGTAAAAGACGCGCGAATGCTCGTCGCGAAGAGCAACCGAACCCGGATTGATTCACAAGTAATCTTAAACAGATCCGCATCCAAGATCACACAACCCACGTCCGAAAGTGGAAACGAAACCCTTGTCTGACCTTGTCATTCCCACGAATTAATGCTTTGCATACCTGTCCCTACGGTCCAGGAATAGCTGTGCAAGGCTCTGAGGTCTGGGCCGGGGTCCTGAGTGTGATAAAGGCCCGAGTAGAGAGAAATCGAGCAAGTCGTTGGAGAAGTATGAGCGATGAAAAGGGGTTACAGACACGAGTGAACACCTTGTCAAATTTTGTTGTAAAAGAAAGGCACTGAGCGAAAACAGCGGCGAGCCGGCTAGCTCCGAGTGGTGATACTCCCCACCCGCTGTTTCTGGCGGCGTTCGGAATAGCGGTATCCCCCTGAAGAGAGCTTCGCAGACTCGAGACCGCACCCGGCACCCTTGCTTCAAGTTTTCCAATGCGCAGACCGTTCCGACACCCCCGCCGGTCTAACTCCAGACGGCGTCTCCCTCGGACCCTCGCGCACTGACGCCCCTCCGCATCCCAGATCACATCAGTGCTTACTTGTGTAAACGGTCGGACCAGTCCATTCGCTTTTCTGACTCTCATTTTAGTCATGCGCTGAGGAAGCATTGAACAACCTCCAAGTTGGAAAGCAGCGAAAAAAGGCCGCTTGGTAATCTTGTTAACCGTACTTCTCACTGATGCCATTTATTTCGCGACCTAGATCCATTTTACCTCGCATCATATCAGTCTTCCAAGTAATACCCAGACTGCCATGTGTACGATGTAAGTCTGTCAACGAACGAGACAAGCGAGTGGCACGTCCCCTCCTCATGTCATTACCTCATACGCCGCCCTTTCCTTCTCGCACTTACCTACCACGTCCAAGCCCGTGCCACATTCATCATATCTCCGTTGTTGGGGTGCAAGCCATCAGTATAGGATTTTGCTGGCGAACATGGCAGTATCATGTTTCGATACATGTGACGACTAGGTTAGATAAGACAAATCAGACATGGATATCCCTAACAATATGTATCCAAACAGAGTGAATGGAGGGAAGCAGGAAAGGGCGAACTAAGTGCCCACACTACTGAGCTCAACGTCCAACGTTCAACGTTCAACGGCAAGTAGCTCAAAATAGGCGAGAACGCAGACTACTGATTCGGAGCTTTCCGAATCCTCTGATTCAGAGCTGAGGATTGGCAAGTTGATATGCAACACCCACTTTGTGTTAAAACAGCAACTTGTGCCTAAGCCGATTTCCCACTAGGCGCAATCTCTTCCTGAACACACAAGTAAGAGCAGAAACAAGTTCAGTGGCGGATTACGATGCATCCAGGTTGGATTCGCTTCCTCACCGATATCGGCGTCAACATCAGGGATTGGACATCTATCTTGAGGCTCTGAATTTACCACTGGCGCAGAGCGAGCGAGAATGCAAATGGAAAAAATGACAAGCAAGGGTTGGACTAGATGCATGGTGAGCCTTTTTTTCTCTTGACTAGAGTCGAAGGCTCAATTGGAGACTGCGCGGATGTCGCGAGGGAAGGGAAAGGGGCTGCTAGAACAGGACGAATCCTTGGTCACGCTATATATCTGCGGGGCTCTCGAAAGAGGCGCAACCCACTGGGCTGTGCAGAGGCAGTACTTGGACCCTGATGCAGCTAAGTGATTGTGATTGTGATTGTGATTCTAGCTTTGTTGATTAGTTGATTTTTGGGGGATTTGGCAATTCATATCACCGCCGGTGCACCATTTACACGATCTGCTGTAAATTGACTGGTTAACCGAAGAACAGTCAAACATTGTGGTGAGCGCTACTTACTGTCACCAAATTGCAAAACTGGCTTCAAACGCGTGACCGAATATATGGATGTTTCCTGCACGACGATGAGTCCTTCTGGTGCGTGTCCTGTTTTCTAACGGACTATCGCCGTTCAACGCTCAAAGTCCACTGGCACGATGAAAAGGGTATTTATCTCCGCAACCTGCTAGAAACGGTGGGCACAGTTGCCAAGAGCCCGGGATACCAAGGTTTCTTTATACCTTTAGACTGCAGGTTCCGTCGATAGGTGATCCTTGCCTACGAGATGGTTGCCAGCCTCGACCTCCTCGCCAGGACTTGTATTTGCTTCAATGAATGGACCCAACGGACACATTCAACAGAACACAAATCGTTCCAGAAGAGCATAAAGGCTTAGTGGCCAATATAAACGGACTGGGCACTCGGTCGCTGGTGGAGAGACGACAGAAAGAAATCAATTACCTATCGAGGAATAACAGGCAAAGTCAGCTAAAGCGAGTGCGAATAACATACATTAATAAACGAGGAGAAGGCAGGCTGATCGTGGAGCAAGAAGCGAGCGTGTTGGCCTGAGAAAGGGCAGCAATATTCCCGGTGACAAGATGAGATGCAGGGTGATCCAAATGGCATCGAACCTGCACCGAGTGCGATAGTTACACGCCAGGTCCGCTGGCAGACGCAACGACCGAACCGGAGTCGGAGGCGGAGGCGGATGTCGTACCATCAATTGTGCGGCAAGTTTTGCGGGGTACACACGGAAAAGTGAAGTTCGAGTTGTGCGGCTCCTGCTACAGCCTACGAAATCACACGCCATTTGAACGACCCTCGCTGTCTTCATGGTGTGGAGGCTGAGTGTGATGTTACTCGGGAGAGAAATCAGAACGCGTCTACTAGTAGACTTTTAGAGTCAAGCTGCGTCGACGTGAGTGCAAGTGGGCACTTGGCAGTGCAACTTGATGAGAACTTGCAGGGGTTTCGCTGGGTTTCAACTTCTTCACCGCCACTCGGAATTTGCTTACACTTGGACAGTGACAAATTGATCCCGCGGAATTCGGATCACTAAGTACACTGACTCGACGGAATCGATACGCTCAGAACAGCAACTGAGAGGCTCTATGACATCCAACAGCGTGGCAGAGTTTATTAGTACAATGCAATTCAGATCTTCCACTACTCATAGCAAGTATGTTGCATCCTCTACGCTAACTAAATGGATAAATGGAATCATAATAGTCATCTCTAGATCATAACAGACAGCTTTGGCACGCGCTACTCCCTGTCACTAAGATTAGGAAAGATGATTAGACTTGTTGGCTACCATGGAACTCGACCACACCGGCACTCTTTCCCGCATCCGCAGAATCTGCCAGCGTAACAGAGGCTCCTTGCGAGGCAAACCGCATGTTGTCCATCTCTATAGCATTTGTTCTTGTCATCCCGTAAATGTCGGTATTTTTTGTCCATCCTTTTCCCTGAGCCACCCGGAACACGATTAGGAGCGTTGCGATTATCTGGTGGGTTGCTGGTCAGAATAGACCATTGGGAAGTTAGCATAAACTATCACCTGGAACTCAATCCAAGATTGTGAAAACACCCTGGAAACTGGATTTCCGACCAGTAACAGAACGAGGAAAACGATAGACACAGCAGAGTACAATGCAGCCGACTCGATCATCATCGCAGCGATTGACGTGTATTGTGTTCCGTATTTCGGTCCCATTAAAGAAACGATGTGGTATCTGAAGCTGAGCAGACGAAGGACGATAGCGATGGTCAGAATGATGTTCAACGCTAGCGATATGCTAAGGAAAGGCAGCGTGAAGTTGGTGCCGTTCCGATATGTTCCATATGGACTGGAGTCGGCCGAAATTTGAAGCAGATACATTATCCCCATGGCTACGTGTCCGTAGCGCGCGTCAGCCCCATATCACGAGTTTTGAATGAAACTGAACATGCTAACCTACAGAGCCTGTGAGCATCAGGCAAGGGAAGAGCATAACGATCCAGAGAGGCACCAAGCATCTCTGATAAATGACTTTGAAGCGCCATACCTGACTCGGTGGTGAGTGCTGGCGATGGTGTCTGCTAGTATGATTCTCACTCACCACTAGACCGTCAGACAACCAGTTAGACACGACAAGAGCTACGTTTCCCCATCTATTTATAGGGACGGAGAACATGCCGGTCTCGTATGCATTTGGACCGCCCGGGTAGTTACGATTGTCGATGAACGCCATCTGGGTAAACGCTGCGAGTGCAACCATGAAGACAGTTCCGAGGAAGAAAGAGACGCTGATGAGGATGAGCAGAATTAGGCGATTTTTGGATTCTATTCGATTTTTTTCGCGTATGAGGAGATAGAACGATAAGCAGTAGAGCGAGACTGTGATGCCATAGGCAACGGCGGCGACGACGGCGCCTTGAAGCCAGGACCTCTCATCAAAGAGGGTTTGGGAGTCTTCGTCTGGGACCCAACTCGAGTTGAGGGCCATGTCGGCAGGTTGGCGGGCGGGGAAGCGAGTTACCGAGTGAACGTGGCGTACATTTGAAGACACATTTGGTGATATAACATAGACGCCTTCGCTTGATAAGTTAAACCCGGGCACCAAATAAAAGAGCAGCACGTGCTTCTTTCTGGTCGTGTTACGTTGTCGGTGAGCTGATTGATTCAATGGCATTCCGCTGTCCCGCACCATTATTAAGGCATAAGGCAGGTAAGGGCGTAACGGACACGTGGGTGCTAGAACTCACCGCACGGCTGGGTGTCGACCGTATTGACTATGGCGCCCATCCATCTCGACTCCACCGTGGGTGTGGACGAATTTCAGGCTTGCTTGCCTCAGTAGCACTGTGGCAGCGCATGCGGTCTGACTCGGACTGGTAGTGATCGTAGCAGATTTTAGCGATGGACAGTGGCTATGCAAGGATAAGCTGTCTTCCGCCGAATAAGCGACAATTTGGCACGTTTTTCCCCTTCGAAGTTCGCTCCGAGTAAGTCGGGGTCCTCAGCCACATCTCCACCTCGCTCCACGCGTGCACCTAAGCCCCGCATCTTGGCAGAGATCAGGAAAAAACAGTTGTCCAGCATGACCAATATTTACAACGCGGATAGCAACAGGCTGGGGAAGTGGGGGAGATGGGCATGGTAGATTTTTATTACATAATACTGTAACCAAGTGAATGCCAGTATTGCGTAATTCGATTTCAAATTAGGCGCTCTTTTCCTGACCACACGCGTCGAAACAGAAAGATGGTCAGAGGATCATGGTAAGTTACATGTAAGCTGAATTCGATTCCTCACCGATATCAGCATCAGCTTCGTAAATCGAACAAGTAGCCTGAGGGGCTGCATTTGCCACTGATAATGCAGGGCGAACAAGAATTCAAACCGAAAAGATTGCAAGCAAGGGTTGGGCTATATGCATGTTATCTGTGGAGAAATGAAGTTATTTTCTCAAGTAGCAGCGAAGGTTCACCTCCATACTGTGCGAAAATCGAGGGGAAGGGGGATAGAGCATGTATGAGCTCGAGAGCTCGAGGGCTCTTCAGAGACGTTATGTATGTGTGGAACTTTCGAAGGCGAGGATATCCTTTGGAAGAGGACCTACAGGCAGCTTGCGTAATTCTCAGCTAGTAAACTGCAAACACTGGTTGGCAATTCAAATCTTCGTCAGGAATTCATTATTTTCCGGTACACGCACCGTAATCGGAACATACACTTTTTGTCATAAATGCTCATAAGAGACCAAAAGCATAGCAGTGAGCGCTACTGACAGTCACAGCGGAGCAGTTTCAAATATAATCCCGTGGATTCTACCGCGATCCACTGGTGTTACCGCCATGATGGAAGTGGTAATCATGACATTAGTTGCTTCACGAGTTTCTTGCGTTACGTCGTAGGTGCTTTCAATGTACATACTGGCCTGTTTGCTGACGGACTATCGCCGATATTCAAATCCATTGCCGCGACGAGTCTCAACGGCACTCATTTCAGCCTGTTTAAAGATAACGATACGCTCAATCGCCATAGGTCCAGAATGTCAACGTTACGCTGTACCTCGGGGACTGCAATTTTATCGACACGTTGCCGTTTCCTATATAATCCTGGCTAGCCCTTAATTTCTTCATTAATGGACCTAACAAACCATCTTCAACAGCTCCCAGTCTTTCCAGGAGAGTATAAAAGCTTGATGTCAGTGGCATGTCACACAATTTAGTGTTGAGATCAGAACTTGCAGAGGTAGACGATAGGCCGAAAGTAACCATCTGTCGAGGGACAAGTGGTACCACAATATTGAGACTTACTCGCAACAGAGAAGAGAAGGCGAGTCAACTGGACAGCGGAGGATGGTGGCGCGGTTGATATTGATGGGTTGAGCAAGGAGGAGAATAGTGAGATGTGATGGACGACTTGTAGCAGATTTCAGAACGTACCAGAGGATCATCTGAGGATGGTGACAGTAAGCGAGCAAGGAATTTTACAAGTTGTGCCAATGTCACGGTACCGTCGGAAATGATAAATCGCAGCAGAGCTGAGATCTGAGATTTGAGAGCACAAGAAGAAGTTACCCGAATGCTCCCACGTCTCGTCGAGGTTTGTCTTAAGATCATATGTACTAGGAATCACTATACGAGCGATTCGAGACAGTTCGAGTTGTTGATTTAAACTTTAAAACAACAGGCTCGAGTTCTACATATACGTTGCATTGTCTCAATGTCGAGGGAGAGCAGCATTCGACTGCTTGGAGATTTCAGCGAGAAACTACTCATGTCTCATCCGAGCGAGTTCCTACGCCTGGAACTTGAAGATGAAAGATTGGCAAAACTTGATAAAGACACATTGGCGAGGTTGAATACTATACCGTACAATAACTTCGGCAGTCATGCTGGTTCGGCACCTCCATAGAATACACAATTGCGCACACATTTCTCATCATCCAAACCGCTACATTAGTACGTGTCACAGTGACCTTCACAGTAAACATTGTAGGTAATTCCGGTTGCCCGCAGAGTCACCGAAGCTCACTGACCAATTTCCCGGCACGCCCGCCCGCGAGGTTTTCCCACACCCGCTCGGGTTAGGCCGTCACATCTCAGTCAATTGCTGTCGCCTCCTCCTCCTCCCAGCGCACGCAGCGACGTCTAACTTGAACATATTGTGTGCTGCGTTGCAAATGTGGTGGCCAATGCAATCTATCGTCGCAAGATCATAGCGGACAGTTAGCACCTGGGCTCTCCATCATATTATCATGGCCCGGCCCGGGGAGCAATTCGACGAGTCATAGCCTTGAGATAGGTATGGCTACCACGAGGATTACACGGTCCGCAATCATGGATGATTACGAGTCCTTTCTAATTATAACTGGTGGCTTTGTTCGCCGCAGCAGCCTACAGTATAAATATGACCGCCTGGGTGCTAATCAGACCATACATATAGGCTCTCCGGATCTGCCTTCAAAACTGTCCGCCCGAGCATGTTAAACTTACTGTTCATCGCAATCGGCTTAGTGGCTACAGTTTCATTCTGGACATTCCTCCGGCTCGTATGGTATCACCTATACAAATCTCCCTTGCGGGACCTACGGGGACCAAAACGATCAAGCCTCATTCTGGGAAATATGCGTGAAATCACGAATGATGTGTGTCACTACTATTATCTATTCCCTCTGAATATGAAGTCTAAACCCGGCTCGTTTCTCAGGAAAATGGTGTGCTATTTGAAAAATGGGTGAATGAGTATGGAAGTACATGGAGATTTGGGAGATTGTTGAATGTTCGTCCTGCCCGTGCTATGACAGACCATTAATTAACAATTCGCGTCGGATACCCAGAGCGACGATTTATTCACCATAGACACGCGTGCGGTGAACCATATACTCACTCACAGTAATGATTACCAGAAGCCGCCTGATTCCAGGCGTTTTTTGGGTCGTATTTTTGGGGAAGGTGGGGCCAAAACCACTTTTTTTTCGAGATTATGCACATTGGCGATTAATTTGGCAGGATTACTTGTTGTAGAGGGCGCGCAGCATCGTCAGCAGGTTTGAATCTGCATTTTCAGTAACTCGGATGACTCCTAATATGTCTTATCGAACAGAGACGTATAATGGTATTTGAACCTGCCCAGAAATCGCACCATCAACTTCATTTAACGACCCTAGAACCCTGCATTTGGCCCAGCGCAAATTAGAGCGCTCACTGAGACTTTTTTTGTGAAGTCTATTCGAGTGCGCGGTTCCCTTCGGTCTTTGGTCATCCAGGAACTCACTGAGACTGATGCAGCTTCGTGACTTATGGTCGATGGAGATTTCCAACGATCCTACTGCAAACATTGCCAGTACGCGTATCGACATTGTGCCCTGGTTGAGTAAAGTGACGCTTGACATCATCGGTCTCGCTGGTATGCTCATCTGCACTAAAACGAACACCACTGACGGCGAATAGGATTCAACTATAATTTCGACACGCTCGGCTCAAGTGGACAGCCAAACGAGCTGAGCGAAGCCTTTTCCACCATGTTCTCAGAAAGTCAGAAAATCACCACGCTGGATATACTGCAGTCATTGTTTCCTGTCCTGCTTTTCATCGTGAGTGCCATTCTTAAGGACCTATCATCTTTGGATTGATAAATTCATGAAACTATCTACTGTATACTAGCCCACTACCGAATCGCGTAGCATGAAAGCTGCACATCGTGTTATGGGACAAATCGGTAAAGAGCTTCTAGCGAATGCTAAGACAGCAGCCCTTGCCAGCGCAACCGACACGGGAGAGATCGAAAAGAATAGTTTACATGGCCGGGATTTGTTGTCTCTGTTAGTGAAGGCAAATATGGCCACTGACGTTCCTGAGAGCCAGAAGCTCTCTGACAAGGATGTTATAGCCCGTGAGCACCTCCCAATATATCTTACATTCAACGTTACGCACACTTACACGCATGTTCTGCAGAGGTGCCTACATTTTTTGTTGCAGGACATGAAACCACGAGGTAGGATATCTCACGTTGTTGACCGGTGTAAACTGAGAAACGGTATATGTGATAGTACTGCGGTCACTTGGGCTTTGTATGCCATGACTCAAGCATCTGAAGTTCAAACCAAACTCCGGGAGGAACTGCTCTCCGTTGATACTGACACCCCATCGATGGACGAACTCATCTCACTTCCTTATCTCGATGCGGTCCTGAGAGAAACCCTTCGTCTATATTCGCCTGTCCCATTCACCTCGCGGATGGCAACAAAGGATGACGTCTTGCCTGTTGGGAAACCATACAAGGACAGATATGGTGCCTTCCGTGACACTATTGCGTGCGTTTCATCTTTCCTTTCCAAAAATCTGACTCGAACGACAACCCAAAGAATTGCCAAGGGCGACCGTATCACCATACCAATCCGGGAAATGAACCGAGCTAAAGACCTATGGGGACCTGATGCCCTCGAATTCAAGTGCGTCACTGTTCTTTCTTTTCGTCGTGCGTTTGGTAATGCGTTCTCCACAGACCGGAAAGATGGGACTATGTACCCGAGGCTGTATCACAGATTCCAAGTATATGGGGTCACCTGTTGACCTTCATTAGTGGACCGAGGGGATGTATTGGTTATCGGTTTTCGCTTGTCGAGTAAGTCGATTGCTACACAACGAGATCCACCTATTGATGATCGGAAAAATAGGTCCAAGGCGATCTTGTTCACCCTCGTTCGCTCTTTTGAGTTTGAGCTTGCCGTTCCCGCGGACGAGGTCCGCAGCAAGACGGCCGTGGTACAGCGCCCCGTTCTGCGGGATGATCCAACACACCAGCCTCAACTCCCATTATTGGTCCGTCCATATCAAAGAGCGTGAGGATCTGTGACTGTTCCTCAGGCTCTCAACACACAGCACAAGCCGAGAATATCTATTACATATCCGAGAGATATTGTGTATTTCAATGTATCATGTTTGACTATATATCACAGTGCTGACGCTGAACATTGAGAGCCCGTGCTTCGATTGGTGCCAAATCACAACGGTCAACAGATGTAGTTGGATATCACGATGTGTCCCGGATTGGGAGGACTTGCCATACCGCTAATGTGCAACAACACATTTGCAACTCGATGAAACGTATCGTATCTGGCAAATGGATCTGACGAGTACAACAATGCAAAATGATAGAATTTGTGGATGTTACATGAAGACATGTAACTTTGATTGCGTCCCCGCGGTCAATGGATCCTCTCTAGAATCTACGTCTGCGGTCCGGACGTCAACACGGCGAGCTTGCTCCCGTTTGCGTGGAACATCACCGCCATCGTCGTCAGCTCGATCCTGTTCCTGCACCACCGGACGGTTCCTCCAGCACGCCCTGGAGGTGCGGCGGATGATGATAAACCGGTGGAGGTTCGACGACTTGATGGGTATGCTCGCGAAGGGTTACTGAAAGAAATGAAAGAAGCTATATTTTGTTACAGTCGGGTCCCCTGTATCTATATTAAACAGAAACCGTGAATGTTCGCTCTGCAATCGTTACGAGCGGGCTTCAAATAAATACATCATACAATTCTCGGTGCTACACCATATCCTTCAAATTTGAACTCCCCAAGCAGTAGCGTGTATCGGATCTGCAGCGCCTCTTAGCATACTAAAAGTTTCAGCCAGCCGATGCAAATTGTATCTTCGTCAACTCCAAAGGACCTAAGGCTCGAACCGACATTACGTGCGTAGCAGTGTCCTTGGTCCATCCTTTACCCTGTGCCACCCGGAAGACGATCAGCAGCATGGCAATTGTCTGGTGGGTGCCGGTTTAGAATGGGCTAATAAGATCATTGAATATTAGTTACCTGGAACTGGTTCAAGGACTGCAAGAACACCTTGGAGAGTGTATTCCCGATCCCGAACAGGATGAGGAAAGTGAGAGACATGGCAGAGTACAGTGCAGCCGACTCGATGATCATTGCAGCAAGCGATGTGTATCGCGATCCGTGTTCCGGTCCCAGCGCGCTAACGATGTAGTGTCTGACTCTCAGCAAGCGGAGAACGATGGCAATGGTGAGAATGATGTTCAATGCCAGCGATAGACTAATGTAGGGTAACGTGACGTTAACACCTGTCGTCACATATGGATTCGTTGTCGAAACTTGAACAAGGAAAATTATCCCCAAAACTGCGTGTTCGTGAGGTGCATGAGGTCCAAAGTTTTATGAAATTTCGATGAAAAGTTATGTGCTGACCTACTGAGCCTGCGAATAACAGGCAAGGGAAGAACATAACGACCGATGTAGGGAGTCCACACATCTGATAAATGACTTTGACGCGCCATACCTGGCCTGATGGTGAGTGTTGACTAGGGTACCTAGGCTTGACTCTTACTGACCACTAAAGCGTCCGACAGCCAGTTGGACAGAACAAACGCTACACTTCCCAGACAATCAATAGGGATGGAGAACATATCGGTCTCGAACGCGTTTGGACCGCCAGGGTAGTTTCGATCGTCAATGAACGACATCTGAGTGAACGCAGAGGCGCTGATCATGAAGAGAGTGCCAAGGATGAAGGAGATGGTTATGTAGATGAGGAGAAGTAGGCGTTTCTTGATTTCGATGCGGTTGTCTCCACGGATGAGTAGATAGAAGGAGAAGAAGTAAAGCGAGACTGTAATACCATAGGCGATGGCACCGACGATGATACCTTGGAGCCAGCACCTCTCGGCGAAGAGGATCTGGGAGTCTTCATCCGGGACCCAACTCGAATTCAAGGCCATGTCAGCGGGGAAGTTGGGAAGCAAGGTAAGCCTGAGTGAAGTTTCGAGCTGCACATTTGAAGGCTTCAGTTCTTCTGTTAATAAATCCTACGTTAGCCGGGCAACAAACAGAAGACCAGCTGAGTCGGCTCTTGGCAAGGTCAGATTTCTGAGTATGTATTACTAATGTGGTGTGCCATAAACATCACCGCCTCAAGGTGACTCGGCTGTTACTTATCATTCCCTTTTGAACACAAGGGGAACCTTCCAGTGCAGAATACCCGAAAGACCGCATGGTCGTTGTCGATGAGCAATCAAGGTTCAAACATTCAACGTTGCGGTGTGGGCGGAACAGAATCAACAGATGACCGTGAGAAAGTGACCGTAAGTGATCATAAACCTAATAAATTCTGGCCACTGAGCAGGTGGACAAGCAGACCATTGGGGATGCAACAACATACTCAGCCAACATGGAAAAGTCTCGCTTCCCTGCGGACGGTATGTTGGGACTGGGTTTCCGGTTCATTTCGGTGTATTATGCTTGCCCCTGCTTGAAACACTTGTCACTGCGGGGAAACTGCCCAATGCAGTATTCTCATTCAAGCTCACCCCTGGTGGAGGCGAGTTGTACATTGGTGGAGTGAACAAAGAGCTGTACACAGGTGACATCACCTTTGTCGATGCTACAAACCAAGGTGAGCTGAAATGGAACATTCAGTAGCAGTCGCATACTCACCTTACTATTCAGGGATACTGGGAGGTGATTGTGGATGAGTATTTTCGGGTCCAATAACGGCCCTGTAGTCCCATGCGATGACTTCCCAGACCTGACTCTTACTTTTGGCGGCAAGCCATTTACGATCGTTGCTGACGACCTCGACCATGGACCGGTGGAGGATGGCTCACCCGATTGTTTCAGTGGAATTCTGGCTCGTTCTCAACAGGATGTGTGTGTGATCTTCCTTCTTTAGCCTTGAACCGCACGGTGTGGTGGTGCAAACATGCTAATTACCGAACTTGAACCTCCCTTTAAGCCTGTATCTGGACCAGAATACTGGAGCATCGGGACCAATTTCCTTCAACTCTTCTATACTGTGTTCAACATGGATTCTAACCCACCTCAAGTTGGATTTGCGCATCTTGAAGAATCGTCGGAATCGTCGGACTCGGAAGCGTAGCACTCTTTTCTGGCCTTTTCACTCCCACTTCAAGTTGCATCAATCGCAAGAGAGATCATGGTGCCGTGGACAGGTGTGGATCAGCGATGACAGGAGAACGAGGGCAGCCAACCGACGAGGAGCTTACTAACTTACCTAACCTGAGATCATGCATCATCTTGCCTTACTCAACGCTTGCTCATGCTGTATACATTAATGCTGGATCTGTCTAGATCCGACTTATCGCCTGATGATGTTCATCAGTGTCAGGTACATCATAGTTCCTATCCATGATGTATGGATCATTTGCGTAAGAGTCTATTACAAATATTTAAGGTGGATATACCTCCGTTGCTCCTCATCACAAATGCTCGCTTACTTTCAACACGCTGCACAGTTGTCGCAGTCATCGCTGCATTGAAGGTTGCGGCCGCTTCAGTTCCCTTTCCCAGAGGAAAATGGAATGTTTCCATACCGCTCACCAAATACTCTCCGTCGCTGAATTCCAACAAAAGCGTCAATAAATATTGATGGACTCAAATCTCGGGGGTGCCGTGGTAAAATCACGTCCAGTACAAGCCACCTATCCATTTCCCCTTTCACCTCGGAACTCTTTACACGCTTAATTACCATTTTCGCTTTCACACAGAGGGCGTCCATCGACCACCATAGCAACTCACGGGCGACATGCGGTTGAAACCTACATTGTTATTCCCATAGGTGATCTGGGAAGGTAGTGTTGACCCTGTCTAACCAACATGGGTGGCTGACGCTCTGGTAAAGGGTTGCCAGAGTTGATCTAGACAGGCGCAAAAGTAACCTGGCTTTGTAGCCCTGCTTGGCAACAATTCTAAAAACGCATTGTGAGCGTATACATCTCGGGGAGCCTTCTCCTCTAATTCCGAGTCGTCGGGAGCGACCATTTTCAGGCTTATCTTGGACCTCCTCGTTGTGGGGCGACTTTCCCAGACATTGACAATGCCTAGAATGCCAGTAGGAACTATTGTATAATCTTGATACTTAATGACCTGCCTACAGGAGACTAATTCAACACGCCATCGAGATTCTCGATCGCTTTAGCAGTCTCCATAGGTAAGTCTGGATCTTTCATCTTGTCTTACTCGACCCGTTGCTCATACAATCTACAATTCTAGATCTGTCTAGATCCGACAGTAATCTGATGAAGCTCATCAGTGTCAGGCATATCACCCGCTTAGTTCCTATTCGTGATGTATAGATCGTTGGTATGGGTACTAGGAGTCGGCTTCATTTAAGGCGGATATACCAATGTGCTCCTCACCAGGACTCATGCTCCCTTGCTTTTCAATATTTTTCACGGGTGTTGCACTCATCGTTGCATTAGATGTTTCGGCCGCTTCAATAACCAGACCCAGGGGGAAAGGCAACGGGATTGCCATACCCCTCGTCAAACGCTCTCCGTCGTTGAACTCAAACACGGTCGGAACGACCCACCCTTCTGCTTTGAAACGGAGCGGATCGGCTGGGCTTGACTTGAACAGTCTCGAAGGTCATATTTGGTATGGTACTATTTCGATCGGTACTCCTCCCAAAGACTCCACTGGTAGGTTCTACGTGCGTTTCCTTGCACGTATGTACGCTAATATTCATCACAGTCCATGTTGACACTGGTTCTAGGCAAGTATTTCTTGTCGAGAACCACCTACTCCCTTGTTCAATCCGACCCAGTGATCTCTTCATTCCAGCGTCAACCGGTAATGAGTACTGTAAAAGCCATGATAACCTCTGGAACCCTGCTTCGTCTACCACTGCCAAGAACTTGGACAAGCCATTTGGTATTAAATTTGGAGATGGTGCAACTGTCGAAGGTCAACAATACACTGATAACGTGACCATTTCTGGCTTCACTGTACGTTATCTCTTCATGATCATAAACGTGATGAATTCTGACCACTGAGTAGGCGGACAAGCAGACCATTGGTGTTGCAACAACATACTCAGCCCACATGGAAGAGTCTCGCTTCCATGCGGACGGTATCTCGGGACTGGGTTTCCAGTCAAATTCGGTGTATCCTGCTAGCCCCCTGCTTGAAACACTTGTCACCGAGGGAAAAAATATCCAATGCAGTATTCTCATTCGAGTTCACCATTGGTGGAGGTGAGTTGTGCATTGGTGGAGTGAACAAAGAGCTTTATGAAGGTGACATCACCTTTGTCGATGTACAAACCAAGGTGAGCCGAAATGGAACATTGAGTAGCAGTCGCATACTTACTTTACTATTCAGGGATCCTGGGAGGTGATGATGGATGACATTCGTGTCAATGGCAAACCCGTCCTGAAAAATGTAGTCTCGATTATCGACACTGGTGCCAACTATATCTATGGTGACCCGGATCGAGTTTTGAAATTGCATCAGGCCCATGGAGGTAAAGCTTTCGAGGATGGTTGGTACACATGTAAGTTTCGATTGGCTTTTAACACAGTATTTTCGGGTCCAATAACGGCCCTGTAGTCCCATGCGATGACTTCCCAGACGTGACTCTTACTTTTGGTGGCATGCCATTTACAA
>JBBPNU010000434.1:0-17406 GCA_038091055.1 Leccinum angustisporum
TGAAGATGAAGATGAAGATGAAGAAAAAGACAAAGACAAAGGTGGCAACAACGACGAACCCTCTCGGATCCAAGTATAGAAGAGTATCAAGTGGGTCACCCGATACACACCACAAGATCTGGCTTAACAGTGTCCTCACCATATTCGACAGCCTACTTGGTCGAGGAATGACGGTCTGGAATGGCAAAATGGACTTGGATAATGGTTCAAGGACTCATGGATTGATCCCCTCTCGAAGTATACAGAGGATATGATCTCACTTGTCATACATCAACATGGGGTTGAGGGCGTCTCCAAGAGGCTTTCCAATCCTATCCACTGTGCAAAGATATAGGAGCTGTGGGTCCAATGTGCCAAAATTGGTAGATAATTTCCTATTTGTATATAGTTCTGGAAATAGTTGCATATGCTAATTTAAACCCTATCAGGAATGGTACCAATAATGTGGAAATACCACTGGTTTTTATTCTACTAGACCTAGATTAGCTTTCGTTTTAGTAGTATTGTGCTCAATGTCAGCTAGTACTGTAATGAATGTGTCATGTTGGTCTATACTGGATCAAGCTATTTGAAACTGTCGTAATCGGAAACAATATATGCAAGGTCATTCTTTATTGATTTTGACTATGTAAAAGACTAACCATGTTGTCTTGGTATAGTCGGTATTTCTCCCAATGGTAATATTGAACCGGCAACCAATTTCCCTCCCTCTACCTTTGCGTTCTTGGCATTTATGCCAAGCGCTATCTCAGCGCATATGGCTATCGGGTGATCTCTTGGTGGCAGGTTTATTTTGCAGCTATGGAATCTGATTCTGTTCAACAATTCAAGCCTTGACCATGTCTGCCTGAGAGGTATGGCCAAAGCAGAAGTAGACTTTATTTACGTGCTAATCAGCTAAAGTGACATCAGACAAACCACTAATTGTCACCAGTATTGTATTTTTGCTTATATATTGTGTTGTCAATGCACTAATTTTTTGCCTGATCTGCTATGCCTTTCCAGACTGCCATGGCAGCCCGCTACCTTAAGATAACAAAGATGAGACAACGCGCTCCATAGAGGACATGTTGGAATTGTGTCACTACCACGAAGACTGCTGCCTAGAAGGAACTAAATATGCACTACCAAACGGACCAAAAGAAACACTACATCAGGCATTGTCAGATGCACAATGTGTTACAATTCCCGAAGGACCCCCACCGCTTTTCCACTCTTTCCTTATATTGTTGTTCATCAACTTACACTTTTCTTGTACAATTAGTCATCTGCAGCTTCTTAGTCATATATACTGCGGATTACGAAATAGAACATGAACAATTAGGCAAAACTGTTACCATGGATACACCTCAGGAAAAGTTATCTCCACTATCTCCGCTTACTCCAAGCATGACTCTAAGTCCATTACCAGAAACACCAAATGCTAGTAATCTACAGGATATGAATGTGGATGATTAATATACAAACCCACCTAAAGAGCCATTTAGCTCAAAGTGGGTTTGCCATTACATGTTTACAGCAGCTGTTGCTGTTAGTGACACTCCTGTTCACTATCAAGATGGAAAGAAATTACCTCTAAGCGAACAGAAAGAATGCAACTATCGATGGAAGAAGAAATGAAATCTCTTCACGACCGAAACGTTTGGGAACTTGTGAATCTACCTCCAGGTAGAAAACCCATCACAGGAAGATGGATATATGCAACAAAGAGCGATGGTCCTAAAAAGGCTCGGTTTGTTGCTAAATGCTTTACTCAAATCTATGGAATAGACTTTGAAGAAACCTTTTTCCCCGTTGCTCGTTTCGAGACTGTCTGACTCTTATTAGCTTTAGCAGCATTGGAGGATTGGGACATAAAAAGCTCTCGATGTCAAAACAGCATTTCTCATTGGAGAATTAGACAACGATGAGGAGCTCTACATGGTACAACCTGAAGGTTTTATCAAGAAAGGAAAAGAAAACAAAGTTTGTCGATTACAAACGGCCATTTATGGTCTCAAACAAGCCATGGACCATCAAATGGAATAAGGCTTTACATAAATCCCTTGTCAATATGGGATTCAAATGTACTGTCTCTGACCCAGGTGTTTACATCAAATACATTGGCAAAGACAAGATAGTGTTTGTGGTCTATGTAGACGATGCACTATTCATGGGAAGTAACACAAAATTACTCAGTGTTCACTAAACAATGGGAATCTCATGTATTAGGAGATGCTAAAGAATATCTTGGCCTGCCATTACTAGGGATCGTTCCAAATGAACTCTAAGACTCAACCAAATAGCTTATGCTGACAAAGTAGTTAAACGGTTTCAGCTCGATAATGCTAAACCTGCTCAAACTCCACTTCCTTCTGGTTATATACCAACCCCTAATGATGATAAGGAAGATCCGAAACAAAGGTCTCAATACCAATCTATAATTGGATCATTACTATACATTATGCTTGGCACTAGACCGGATCTTTCATATTCTGTAATCAAGGAAGGTGTCACAGTTCTCGGCCAATCCATCCAAAGATCATATCAATCGGGCACTATATATAGTCTGATACCTTTCATATACCAAGAATGTGTCAATCACATTTAATGGTTTAGCTCCAAACAATGGTTTCTCAGCTCATTGTCACAGACACTGATTGGACTGGTGATACGGAGACTAGACAATCTACCTCTGGATACTGTATATTCCTTGCAAAGATCTATGGGTCTCTCTTTGAGTAAGCCCACTTTTTCACACTTTTCACATAGTCTCAGTAATAAGTATACCAAAATCTTACATATTTTTGACATCCTTGTCACTATTCCAGAAATGAGTAGAACTCAGACCTGTAGTCACCAGCGCCAGCATGGATCAACCACCCGAGAGGGCGAGTGTACTAGCTCATTGGTCGCCACGATGATCTTGTCGAAAGAAGAAGGATGATCCTCAGTCCGAGGGGCTCAATGAGCCGGGTAAACTCATGCCAGGGGAATTTGGTAGCTCCGAAATGGCTGATCAGAGTAAGCACTTCGCGATTTTTTTGGTCTGGTTTTTGCCAGTTTCACTTGGTCTCAGTCTTGGTCTTTTCATTTCTCAAAAATAAAAAGACCGGTTAAAGACCGGTCGCAACCGGTCTTTTGGGGGGACCGATGTTGCCCCCTATCTTTGCATATATTGAAGTATTTACCCTCATTTTTGCATATTTTTACGATTTAATCTGAGTTAGTTATGCTATTTACAACAATATATCAACATCAAGGTCGAGATTGGTCATAGCACACCTGCATATGGACCGATTTACATTATTATTGGCTCTAAATTTATATAGGTGCTATAGCCGCATTTGGTACAGCCACCGCTAAGCCCCCGATTGCTTGTGGAGTGCGTTCTGATTGATCTTTCAAGCTCTCTAAAGAGCCATATTGCAAAAATAATCATATCTCCGTCGCATGTGAACCGTTTTACATAAGAAAAATATCAGTGGAAAGCCAAAAGCGAGTTCTATTTTTAGAGTGTATAAAGACCAAAAGACCGACCAAAAACCGGTTAAGACCGGTTAAGATCGGTCTTTGGCGGTAGCCCCTATGGTACACTATTTGGTAGTATATGCGAGGATTATTCGAATTTCGGTCCAGTTCGGTCTTTTTTTTTTGGTTTTGGACTGGTCTCCGAATGACCGGTCATTTTCTAACAGTAGTATCGACTGTTGGCTTCCTGCCCATATTTTCTTTATGTTATTTGGTCCAGCCCTCATTGAGCTATGCCCAGTTTAAAATTGCATGTCATTATGGAGCAAATGTCAATGTTGGACTCAATAATAGTGGTATATGATCTTCCCAACATTGTGATATTATATGGTGAAAGCTATCTATTAATGGTATGTGTATGGTCACTAACAATTTTGGTGTTCATATTCAAGATATAAGTTCCATGGACATTTATGTAAAAATCATTGATGATGGCCAAAAATTACCACAAAATTACCTAAAATAGTAGATATATGTGGGGAAAATAGAGTAGAGACAGAGGGTGGCCATGCACCAAAACAACCGGTTCCCAACCAGTTACAACTAGTTTATTATTTTTGCGAAAATAAACAACTGAAACTGAAACTAACAACTGAAACTGAAACTGACAAAGACCAGTTGCCAAAAGTTGCCAAAATCAGTTGCCAATGGTCCTAGTCCAGTTGCAGTTTCGGTTTTTTTGCAGTTCTAGGACTAGACTTTCAAACACTAAGGACGGCGAACCCGCCTCGTGTACGTAGACAGCTTGGGATTGGGTTACCTGGCGATAGTACTGTGTACCCTCGCAGCACGCCTCAGAGTTATAGAGGAACAACACCAGGCAGCTCAACTAGCCCTGGAGAGTCGCGCAACAGAGTGCGCGGAGGCGTCTCAGTCACCAATCAAGCAACACCTCGAGGAGGCATCCGAGTCTGAAAGATGTCTGAGTTCGCAATGCCTGCTGAAAGAATCCAGATCAACACAGATACCGTGAAGGTCACCAGCCAGGCTATTGGCACCATATGGGTCAATGAGGCGGGCGAGGTGTTTGTCCGTCCGAACATGGATGAGGCGGCCAACACAAGCCATCCGTTGAGCTGGGAAGATCCAATCATACTCCCAGAACTTGACGAGGAACCGGACCTCAATAATGCATTGGCTACTGAATCACAAGGAGCGTCCACCTCCCCTAAGGATGAACCTCCTGGGTTGCCCAGATGGTGCTGGTCCATTCTATTTGGGGCAGTACACGAGGGAGACTCATGCCCCAATTCAATGCCACGTGCGATCAGCGCACATAACCAGGCACATCCTGGATAATTCTGCCAACCTTGAAACAGTATTAAGATACCCGTCGCAGTTGGCACACAGACGATATGACAGCAGTTGGGTTGAGGGCAATAACGCCCAGCCACAAGCTGACGACTCCGTCAACTTTCGGCGCCTGGAAGGCGCACTACGTATACTCACTGGTCATATAACTAAGTATTGCAGTGTTATGTACGAGATCAGCGAAAATGCTGCTGTCCGTGCCGTGGCATTACATCAGCGACATGCCGCATTATATTTGTTAGCCTATCGTCAACATGCATTATCAGCCAATTGGTAAATATTTGTTGGCAAATCAGTTAACTGCAACACAAGAGCTGATGGGCATATTGGTAACATGCCGGGCTGAAGATGTCGGCCAATCAGTCAATCCAGAATACTGGTTAATTGGCCGATCAGCACAATAAATACTAAAATTGTCAGTCAATCAGTCAACCACAGAATGCTAGCTAATTGGCCGATTGGCAAAATAAAGACCAAAGTTGTCGACCAATCAGTCGACCACAGAATGCTAGTTAATTGGCCGCTGAGTAAAATAATTACAAAAGGTATTGGCCAATCAAATACATACCAAATTTGTAGGCCAATCAGTCAACTGCAGAATATTAGCTCATTGGCCGATCGGCAAAATGCCAAGCTGTAGGTAGCGGCCAATTGGTCAACTGCGGAATACAGTTGTATCTAGCTAGTGGGCCGATTGGCAACATGCCAAGCTGCAGTGGTGGGCCACCGGTAAACTATAGAATAGTAGCTAATGGACCAATCAGTAGCCAAATGTTAGTTATTGGCCCATCAGTAAACTTCAGAATACCGTGACAGTCATAGTAAATGGGGTGATCGGCAATACGCCAAATGTATTGGCTACTCTGTTTTTCGCCGAGATCTTTGCCTCATCGGCCGACATTGGCTGGCCTGTCAATTGCGGCAATTTGACACATTGGCTAGCTGGTCATTTGCCGAGCAATTGTACTGCATTATGTGGACACATCAATCTGTCGTTGTGCCAGGTTTCCACACAAGCAAGAGAACATGTGAGTGTTGCACAATGCAAGGTGAGAAGAAAAAATCAGTATGCTTAAGTAAGTAGTTATGAAAATTTCTCTCACCTGATCATGTGTATGTGCTGCCTCAAGAAAATTGCTAAATGTATTCTCAGGTTTACAACACTAGTTAAGTAAGTACTTATTTACATTATAGACTCAACAGTGCCGGTGACCTCTCTCCCTCACAACAACAACAATAATGTGACGTGACATGTTGCAACATTGTCACTCCACTGCCCCATCCCTCTCCCTCTCTCTCTGCGATAGTGAACTGCATAACCAAACCTATACCTACACCATGGGTACCGTAGGTCAAATAACCATGATGGATAAACCTGAGGGTTGCTCTATAGGTATCTCTTTTCAAATAAAGAAGCAGAGACATTTTTGTACTACTTTATTTATTGACACATTCCAGCTCAACATCTATGTTGATTTTTTGATATCCCACTCCCACAAGCTTTCTGTGCTTATTACTTCACTTCTTTTACCCAAACATGAAGACTTCTTGAGTAATTCCTCGCATTTGATATATGTGTGTCGGCTGAGGAATCTGTACATGATTCTGAACTTGTGTTTCAGCATGTCTGTGACCAAACAAACAGCAAAGAAGACCACTGGTGGAAGGCCACCTGTGGAACAAATGAAGATGAAGGGAGCCATGGTCGGTAACCTGGTCAAGAGTTCTTGATTTACTTCCGATAGGAAGGTTCTCTCTTATGTCTGGCCCGGGGATCTGACAATAATACAGTAGTGAAGGTAAAAGTGTTTGCACGTGTACCAGTGTGGGTGAGGTGGGATAGTAAAAAAAGTCTTGTTCTTATGAAGGCAACCTAAATCCTAAACGGACTATGGCACCTCGACTTAAACTTGACTATGAAAGAGGGACTGTGTAGGAAGGAGGGAATCCAACCAGCATATGACTGGCTTGTTCGGTTGCTGCATTCAAGTATTTATACTACAAGTACATGTGCACAGACCAGCTTAGGGCAGGTCTGAATAAGCTATGCTATCTATATATGGTAGGTGTCCACCAAGTGCTATGAGGATAAAGATACAGATCATGTGATGCTGACTAAGCAGGTCACGTGATGTCAAAGAAAAATAAATAAATGATGATGTAATTGGTCATGTGATCTGGTCACGTGACTTTGGTTTGGTAAAAATGAAGAGATGAAAACAAGTTTCGTAACATACATGCAACTTTGAACTACGTAGCTGGTGGAAATGTTGACTACAAACCTGATCATCACATCCACTCAACCTCCATTGTCACCCTGTTCTGCTTGATTCAAGTTGTCCCGATGATCAGTGTGAGAGCAGTCAGAAAACCTTCATGTGCGAATGATGGCTTCATGATTAGCAGTGTCCCCCATTCCTCAAGATATATAAACCTATTGTCGTGAGATATCGATGAGTTCTTCTGAATTGTTAATCAATGTACTTTGCTTGAGACTGTGGGGTGTGGGGTCGACGCTTAGTGATGGCTGTACCAAGTTTAGCCGAGGTTCTTGGCTTTTAGATCTGCTATTAATAATGATATTCCGTCCAGATACGGTAAGGATACAGTCAATCTCAAGTAGTATGTCATGGAAGGAGTACTTTTACAAAAAATATCATATCTCACTCAGATAAAATCGTAAAAATATGCATAAATCAGGGAAAATGAATTAATATATTAGCAAATAGGAGGTATAATTGGTCTGCTCAAAGAACCGGTTGCAACTAGTCTTTTTTATTCCTGTACATGTAAATCCGTGATTACAAACTTATGTGACAGCTAAAGCCTGAGCAATATCAGATCCAATGGCTCAAAAAAAAAGTCAAGCAGAAGGAAGATGAAGGGGTGAAATTGAGAATAGAAATGATAATAACATAGAAATAGAAAGGTAGGAAGTTCTGAATATTGAAAGGTGACAAATTTCCATGAACTTGAGCTCAGGGGAGCCTGATACGTGATCTGATCTTGACATATGGAGGTATGCTCGATCAGGGCCAGGATCTTTGATCATGGTCAGCAGCAGGCTGTACATGAGAAGTGACAACTTACCGTCTGGACTGCGTAAGTGGTGAGGTGAGGGAAAGGAAGGATTGAGGAAGTTTCATGTAATAAACAAGTTGATTGAGTGTGCAGCCGCTGGGACAAATCGTCTAATAATAATAAAAAGATTAGAGCTGTTAGTAGTCAGTGAGTGTGGATCAACAAGTCAAAGAAGTGTTCAATGAGCGTAGACACGACTTACTGTGGTCCATGACATTCATTGATGAAAACAGCAGCAACAGCGAGCTGTACAATGAGTTGTGCAATTGTGCCAGAGTGGCAATAAACCATTGAGCAGAAGCTGGTATGGATGTGTTGGATTGTTATTAACTTTTTATCATTACTTAAAATTCTCTTTCAGCCTTAACAATTGTCCTATAACTTCTTTTCCATGGCATTTTGCACACTCAACTGCTCACCTCTGCTACTATATCTGAGTCATTCAAGTTTTTTTCTTCTTCTTTTGCATTACCAATGGCTTAATCATCTGGGTCCTCTTTAGATTGATAGAAAACTTTTACATTGTCACACATGAATACATACTGGACTTGGTTTGTGGTTGCTCGAGTTATCTTATTTATTTATTCATAAATTATTATATATGGTTTAAAAAAGTTCAGTTTGTTGCAAAAGGCTTTACTCAGTCAGATCTATGGAATAGATTTTGAAAAAAACTCTTTCCCTGTCACTGGTTTTGAGAGTCTCAGTCTGACTCTTCTTAGCTCTAGCAGCATTAGAGGATTGGGATATTAAAGCTCTCAATATCAAAACAGCATTTCTCTTTGGAAAATTAGATGACATGAGGAGCTTTACAAGGTACAACCAGAAGTTTTATCAAGAAAGCAACACAAAACAAAATTTGTCAACTACAAAACACCATCCAGCTAGAAGAGTCATGGCCTTCATCATTCATTAAAGTGCCACCATCTTCATCATTCTCTCCAAATAGTCACTTCCAACAGTCATGAAAAATTTGGTCCTTACAGATGATTGTGCCTGCAAGGGGAAAAGGATTTTCTTCTATGGGTTCATCCAGTTCAGTATTTCTTGCAGGTGAATAACACATAGATCCTCCATTGTTAGGTTCTTGAGGCTCTGTTGGGACTAGATCATAAAAGCACCTGTAAAAGTTGTTCACAATTTCTTCTTGGGCCACTTGAGGAGGGGTAAGTATGGTGTCAGCAATATCACTTTCTATACTCTCTAATTCCTCTTCCTGTATGAATTGTGGCATAGTTAGTTCTCATACTTTGCTTGTGTTGTACACTTAACAATGCTTTGCTGAACTTAGATGAGCTAGTACCTTGTTGAGTTTTGAGATGCTTCATCAGGAAAAACTTCCTCCCAAATTTCACATACTGGACATCATGCTAGGGCATTGTCAATGTTGAGGTTTTTAAGAATAGTCTACATGAGGTGTGATTTTGGTGATTTTGGATGGAGTAGCACTCAGAATGGCAGTGGATATTTTGAGTGAGGAGAACTTGTGAAAATTAAGAAGTTGCTGACACAATCAATAACATCAGTATATTTCAGAGATGTAAGGACAGGAAAGATATATGTGTAGCCATGAATGTTAACAAGAATAATGAAAAGATCCAGATCAAAACAACTCAGACATACTACAACAACTAATGGGTGCAAATAAAGCCTAAGAATATCATGATCTAAACAAAGGTGATAACAAGGAAAACCAAGAGAATATACTATGGCTTGCCTGACTTGAACTTGAAAGCCTTCTTTCTTGATGCTTTGCTGTCCTCTTCTTTACCTCAACATTTAGTGCAGCAGGGCTTATAAGTATCCAAGACCGAGATAGCAATGCCATAGTTACCTCCTCCATGGACCCCTCCTCCCTGGACCAGAGCTTGGTAACATTCTCAATGTCCTCTCTTGGCAATGGTGCTGTATCAGGAATAGTAAAGAATGTTGGATTTGGAACAGCAGAAATGGATTGGGTGGAGAGGGTAGAAGCATAAAAAAAGCAACCATTGATCTTGTAAATAGATCTAAGGAGCTAGCAACTGCACAATACAGTTGCTAGTTTTGAGGAAGGGGTTGACTTCTTTTTGGAGCTAGCCTTATCTTGCCAGCAATGTCAAGTGTAAAATTTTAGGCCCATTCATATTGACGCAGACGACCCAAAGAACCCAAAAAAATAATTCCAAGTCATGCAAAACATTATGAGCTTTGAACATTTTTGTATCTGGTGACATTTTGCCTTAGCCATATATAAAAAAATATAAAGAGTTGGTGTATTTGGATTTAACATAAAAGCTCAGAAATACTCAAAATACTTGTTCAAGGGCTAGGGAACATTTCAGGTTACTGTTATATGGAAGCACTTAGCCACATCATTCACTACTTTATTACCAAAATCTGAGGCTAAGAGCTTCCATTTCTATGGGTGTTTCCAGGGTGGTAATATGTTTTTTGACGTACCCTGGAAAGCTATTTTTAGGTGAAATGAAAGTATTCCTGAGTGTCACCCTGAGTAGCAGGGATCCCCTGTAACAGTCTAGGATGTGTTATATTAGTAATTTGGACCATCATATTTGGATATAGAGGGGCTGTCTGGGGTTCTAGAAAAGGAAAGTCCTCAAATTACACATTTGTGTATATAACAGGGCATCCCTTTGACCAATAGTGCGATCTGTATAGGGTATCCCTCTAATGTGAAAGGACATCCCTGAATATATACATTACAACACATTATGTATAAATATAAGTATGAAAAAGTCAAAACAGTCAAAAAAAAAACTGGTCTAGGATAATGGTCAGGGGTCTAGAGGGAAATGTAAACTATTAGATGTATCCATATATATATATTTCACATGCATACATCTTATGGAATCAGAAGAACAAGTTTTAAAACTTGTCTGGATTCACACTACATTTCTTTTGGTAGTCTCTTAGACTTGTCACTACACCTTGTTGGGACACTTTGCTACACCTTTTACTACACTTTTCCATACACTTGACCACTTCAGGCGACCCATCCCGGCATGCTATTAGGCTCCATTTTTTCTATGCAGAATAAATAGCCTTTTTTTATTAGGGGGATCCCCATGGCTGAACAGCCACCAAATATGTAGACTTCATAGTAATGTGACTGGGAAGCCCAGTTAGAAAAAAAAATCACATATATGTAAAAGGTTATTTGTGTATGTTAGACATTGTTTAACGGCTAACCTGCTGACCCTTCACAGTTTTGCATATGGGGATTTCAATTTCTCAGATCCTTCAAAGGCCTTCCACTCCTTGCTGATCTATTCTCTTCTTGGAACACCATACCTACAAGACATCCTTAGGTCAGTCAAAGTTCCAGGGATCGACCTTCTTGCCAAATACAATCATAGCATCAAGGGAGTACTTGCACTTTGTACGGCAGTGGTAAGTAATTTTTCTTTTGTCACCCAGTTGTCTAATTTTTTGGGGGTCAGCTGGAGCGTGCATTGAGGTTGGCCCAAGAGGGACACCTCGACGTTGTTGTGGACGAGTCTGAGGAGGCACAGATAGTAGGGAAAAAAACCATTGACACTCACTGAAGGCAATCTATGATACAATACTGTGTTTGGCACACCAAATTACTAAATGCAAGAATGGAGGAGGAAAGTTATTGTCAGAGGAAATATAACAGGTCATTGAAGATACCATACTGGGCCTGTCAATGGACTTCGCCGGATCTCATCTCGACTCACTCTTCAAGAAACTTCTGGTCATTTTGATCAACCCCTGGTGCTCGAAGCCTGTCACGTACCACTGGATAATGCACAGGATCTACAGCTCTGCCATGTTTGTATTTTGTCTAATTTGATTGAGGCTGACTCTATTTGATACAATGGAGACAAGCCAGTAGACTTGGTATGTTCTAATTTGACAGCTGTTGAAATTCTGGATGAAATCAAGTGGGATTTGATTGATGAGTGAGAGTAATGGGTAGTAATATTTCCGAGTCTTTGCTTGCTTTTGCTAGTCCATCAATAGGATTTAATTGTTATGATTTGATTCTAAATGAATAAAATCTTTTGGAATTATGGTGTGAATATGAGTGGTATTAGAAATGAAATGATATATATATCTTTGGCTATTGTGTGGATTAGAGGAAAATATGGATGGTATTGCAGATAAGTCTTTAAAATTCTCTTCAATGATATATATATATATATATATATATATAATTAGCAAAGGTATTCAGCAAATACATTAAAAAAAACAAGGATAATCATCGATTATCTGGATAATACTGGAATTATATGAAGGGGCTATGAATTATCGGAATGACAGGTCATTTTGTATAATCTGTGTATTATAGAATAATATAAACTGTGGTATTCTTGTAGATGGTTTTTCCTGATAAGTTGAAGCTCATGAACAGTTTTTTCTGAGATTTTTAAAGGAACTAGAGAAGACAAGGTCCAAAGATGCTTACCTGTCAATATTACATCTGGCTTGGATCAAACCTGGAACTTGGAAGACAGAGAGACAAAGGTGAGCACACTCCTGGTGAATGGTCTCCTATTGATGCAAAGACAGAGTTTTCTCGATAAACCAAAAGATAATCAACACGTGATAGCACATATATCAGCACTGTCAACCGCTGATGGGCCATCTAGAGAGAGGTCAGTGACTAGGGCGCAATGAAACATATACTCAGTCGGCTTGCCAACCATCAAAATGTTTGTTGCCACTTGTGATATGTGTGGCAGAGCGTCACAGTGGAACTCCATTTGAGTCGGATATACTATAGAACCTATTGGCACAGTGGGCATGGTCTGAAGCTGATAGTACTTATCAATAGAATCTTGTAAGGTGTTAGTGCCTGGATGATGGCCAACCCGCCGACCATCAGAAAAGACAATAACACTGTTTACCTGAAGAACTCACCCTGCCTTGATGTATCAGTTGATGACGGGGCACTCGTGGAGGATATGGGGTCTACATCTGTGGCATAGTAGCAGGATGGCCATAGTGGCCAAGTGGGACTGCGGGTTAGAAAACATTATATGCTTGAGCGATGTTCGGGGTGAACAGTGCCAAGCGATTATAGAGAGCTGAATAGGAACAGTCAGTAATGTCTAAAGTATGCATCTTAGGCCGGAGCTCTTTGATTTCGTCATATTGTGTGTTTGAGAATGGAAGTGGGGCGGCAAAAATGACCTTCTTGGTCTGCATCATAGGAGTTCATCTTAGTCTTTCAGGTTGTTGTCATTAGAGAGCGAGAACGAGTAAAAGCGGGATTTGTCATCTCCAAGTCAAACACTTCATCAGAGAGGTCGTAGCGGCCCACTTTTGCTACTTTTCATAATCAGCAGGGCTGTCATGAGAGTAAGTCTGGGGATCCAGCAGCTTGAGCTGGCAATCAATGAGATGCCGAATGAACACAGCCACTTCAACTTGGCATGACAGATATGTGATAGTACAATCCATTCAGATTAGATTACAAGGATATAAATTAGTTATCAAACTTTATCTATATCTGTTTTTAAGTGAATAGTCACAGCCCACTCTTTAAATATTGTACAAGTTGATGAAACAACCTCCTCAATTCAAGAGGCGTGCGTTTGGTGAAAGCCGAACACGAACTCCCACTTTGCATCATCCGAAAATGGTAAGGGGGGTGGTGGGTTCAGCCACTTTGGCGAAAACGCAGCCTTTCTCCCGAAAGCTTGCATATTAGACTAACGCTGCATTGAAATCCTTGATGCTTATATCAAAAGTAGTGTAGAAAGTTGTATTCTTTTATACTAGCTAGTTAAATTTATATTTCTTCTGTCGAACACGCTTGCTAAAGACTGTACAGACACTTGCAATATATCCCTACCATATTTAGAAACTGATCAGGGGATCTCGATCGTGTCGTGAGTGTGATATGACGGAGTGGTACATCGAGCGGCATACAGTGCACTCATTGCACACTATCCCTCCTTCAAACCACACCATCCTTTGTTCTTATATACGGTAGCACACCTTGATCAACATGGACTTGAACAATCATTTCACCTTTCACTATGATACACAACTTGATTCACAGACACAATTGGGGGACTCTAGTACCCAAGTTTCAACCATTCCTCGAACACAGGATATAGAAAGACTCATTGGCATTCATTACGACTTTCAGGATGACGACCCGTTTGAATACACACCAAATATCACGCATACATCCACCACTCCAGTGTATCCATACTACGAAATGTTTCAAAGTCAAGTCGAAGACACTAGCCTCATCCCTGGGTCGGGCCAATCAACTTTACATAGCAATAATCTCCCACCTTCGCATGCACACCTTCCTCCTCCATGGGCACCCACTCTGTATAGGCGTTTGGTTCCAACATTGCCTGGACCGGCACCACTTCCACTTACGGACAAAGAGAAGATTAATCTTATCCAGGCATGAACTGCTGAAGCATACCTGAAATTGTACAAACATGGCGTGCTTTTCCGTCGGCCGGGTGAAACAGGGTGCTGGGAGCTCGGGTGTCCAGCTGGCTGTTGGGTGAAGACAAGCATCATTCTTCATAACCCCCTCGACAGTGCAGGTCATTTTTCTGCCCTTGTCAGTCACGCACACGGCCAAAATCGTGCAGCAAACTCTAAGAAGCCTCAGGCTAGCGTGCCTCGATCTGCCGCATGTACTCCAGCCGTTACCCGAGGGTAAGCTTAGCGTGAATCTGATTCTTGTGGGATTTTTTTCTCATAGCAACTTCGTAGCAACACTCCAGCACAACTTGGCCCTCTCGAACGTCCTCAAAATACCTGTCCTGGTCTTGCTATTCTCCACCTCTGGCCAACTGTTCCAGGCATCCTGGTCATGACCCATTTTCCATGGCTGCGCACTCGAGATGGTCCGGACAAGCTCCCCTTCGATGTTGAACTTGTCAAGGGCATTCATTCTTTATGCTCGCTCCTTTGATTGCCCCACCGAGTATACACTGGAACAGCCCTGCTGTGACGGTTGTAGATTGCTTCTCCCCAAGGCTCTCAACATTGCTTAGAATGCTGGCGAATTCAGCATCCATACCCGTCACAACCTCCTCACTCCAGTCCAGCACCTCGAGGTTATCAAGCGACTTACCAGGCAATGCAACGAACTTAAGTTACAGGTGCTTATTATCTCGTCATTTTGTCATATCTGGCTGATTTAATTCTAGAGTTTAAACTACCAATGAAGGATTGTACACTTGGTGTCTACACTGAGCGACCATTCGAGCCTCATCATGGCGCTTTCCCAGTGCGATGTTCCTTATTTACGCCAACTGCTCCATACTGCTCTCAAGAACGGAGCAAGTGTCCAAGCAATTCTTCGCCACTTAGAAGGTGCTATCGAGCATGGTTATTGCCCTCGTGGTCATCAACAAGAGTCGTTGGACCTTGCTCTTCTCATTTACCGTCTTGGTGGTCGAAGCTTACTCTATGCAATGACCCAACGCTTTCCTATCCCCTCTCTTCGTACTCTTCGCAATCACTTTTCATTTCTCAAAGTTGCCCTAACCATAGGACGCATAAATTCCACTTCCATTCAACAAAACCTCCAAACCCTCCTCATTGCCTCCCGCAATCCTGATTCCCCTCGGCGTGGTGCTAGCCTTATGATTGATGAAACGGCACTCGAGAAAACTGCGGTTTATTTTACAGATGTCAATGCTGTCGGTGGGCTTTGCTGGTTGCATGCTCATCAAGTGGACTGCACGCTTCGCACCTATCAGTCGGCTTTGAACATTGTCGAAGCCCTACATGATGGTCGGGTTCATTTGGCTAAAGAAGTCAGTGTCATTGCTATTCGACTCTTTGGTGAGGATGGAATCTTTCCCATTCTCGCCACTCCCACCTGCAAGCATGAGACTGCATCCGACATGGAATACATATTTAAGACTGTCATTGAGACATATACATCTTCTGGAGCTGATTCTGTAATCGGACCGCTGTGGTCTCTTGCTACAGATGGTGATGCAACTCGTCGTAAGGCTGGACACAAGCTCCTCATGGCCAGTCCCATTCCCATCTCAGATCTGCTTTTTGGTATCCTTTCAAACCTCCCTGGACTCGACATCAAGACTGGACCACACCTGATTACACTGGATCCTGATTTCAAGCATACGCTCAAAAGTAGGTCAAGTTTGTTGAGGACAGAATGTCTATCTAACAATTTCATAGGGCTTAGCACGGCGATCAGGTCACGTTCAGGTATCTACATCAACGGGCAATCCATCAACATGTTTTTGCTTGAACGGTACCTAGTCTGGCTTGACGGCCTTGACGAGAATGCGGTCCAGCACCTGTTACATCCTGATGATCCTCAAGACGTACCTCGTGCGGTCGAACTCCTCAGTGCTATCAAGAATCTCAGTCGCATTGATCCACGGCAACCACCATTCACGCCCTGCGGGTCCATACCCAATGCAGGCATCATCTCTGACTTTCATACACTCTCTCTTCTCGGCCATATCATCGAGAGTTTTTTAGAGCCGTACATCAATGTCTCATTTTCGCTTTCGGAACAAATTACATTACTCAGCTGTCTCGCTCACATCCTCTTTGCGTGTTACCATGATCAGCGCCGGCGCTTTATACCGAACCAATTGTATTACGACATTCAATCCATGATCAAGACTGCCGTGTTCAATGTTGCCAAGCAACAACTTCTCGACCCAGAGGTAATGTTGCTCTAAATAAATAGGTCAATAAATGTTTCTGACACACTGTGTAGGCAGTCTTTGCACTCGTCGAACTCGGAGATGATTCGCTCGAGCTTCTATTTGCATTTTTGCGAATGTGTGGTGCTCACAATAGCGCATTCAACTATCGGCAGGTCATTGACCGTCTGGGATCTGCCCAAGACATTAGTTCTGTCCATTCCCGCAACCCAGATCTACATCATGGTCACCGCCAGTTGAATTTCAAGCGGACTGAGAGCGTTGACCACATCACTTGCTCTTCCTGGGCTGGAGACATCATCTCCGGACATTGTGATCTTCCAAGCTGTTGGCGAAAAGGTCGTGATGAAGCCCTTTCCATTCTCGAGCAGACAAAGTTACCAGCAAGCACATACGACTTCCAGAACCTTTTTCATCAAGGGTCTGGTCCATCTGGTAGTGATGTTAATCTACTCTCCATCTTTGGTCATGGGAGGTATCCAAGCATTGAGGAAGCAGAGGATGAAGAAGTCGACTCGGTGCCTACTTGTGCTCCCGATACTCAGGCTGGTGCTTCGCTTGGGCCTGCTGCAAATGATGCGGACTCAGAGCAAACTTTGGTCCCACTCGGATCTAAGGTGACACAGACATCTATGGCACAAATCGAAGACGAAGAAGAACCACCACTCACGTTTGAAGAAGCAGTGATTGAAGAGCTGCGAGATTCTTCATCTGACAAAGACCCACTGGCAAAGGACTCAGAGAACTTGAACGTGCGGGACGACATCCCTTCCCACCCACCCACTGGTCCAGGTGTTCACTCCGCTGACTACCTATGGTGTGAAAAGCACTGGATTCACAAACAAAG
>JBBPNU010000435.1:0-17394 GCA_038091055.1 Leccinum angustisporum
AATTCCCCCTCCACTTTCCAAAGATTTATGAATGATTCGTTCCAAGACATGATTGCCGAAGGATGGCTCGTAATCTATATGGATAATCTCCTGATTTTCTCCCCCGATGACGCTTCGCATTCTGACCATACCAGTTCAACATGTACTCCAACGGATGAGACGGCATTGCCTCCTGGCCTACCCCCACTACTGTCAAAACCATCTGATCCTTCCTCGGCTTTGCCAATTTCTACCAACACTTCATTGACCATTATTCCGACATTGCTCGTCCTCTTATAAACCTCACCAAGAAAGACCACCCATGGGAATGATCCTCCACTTGTAAATCATCCTTCAACCACCTCAAACAATCTTTCCTCTCTAAACCAGTCCTTTGCCTCCCTGACCTCTCTGCCTCATTTGCCATCGCTACTGACACCTCTCGTGATGCCACAGGAGCAATCCTTCTGCAGACCGACTCTAATGGAAACTGGCACCCTTGCTCCTACCTCTCCCAATCTTCCACCTTCGAGCGACGAGGATCTCCATTCCCAGTCCAGGTTTTCACAGATCACAAGACTCTCACCTTCTTCCATAGCCTCCAACATCTGAATTGCCGTCAAGCTCACTGGCTTCTTGACCTCACAGACCTCGATCCACCCATGTCCCCAGATCTGCACTCACCGGACCGGATGCCCTTTCTTGCTGACCGGACAAACTCTCCCTCTCCCCTGATAATGAGGATGTCACCCTCCTTCCCCCATCACTCTTTGTCCATGTCGTGGACACCACCCTCTGGGACCTCATTTCCTCTGCCTCAGGTGATGACACTCTAGTCCGTAATGCCCTTCAGGCTCTTGATGGCACTATCCCACCTGCTTTCTGCTCTCGTCTTTCCGACTGGCAGGTTGATGGTGGTCTGCTTACCTACCTTCTATTACGATTCTCAAAGGACCTCTATATCTTTTATTCCTCTTTTCATCTTGTTTCGTATCTTTAACATTGTCTCACTCTTTTTCTTGTATCATTAGTCATCCACAGTTTCTTAGTCATACTTACTGCGGATCACCTACTTCGAATCCTTCCTCGTTATTCTTTGACGTTCTATGGCACCATTTTTCTTAACCAATCATCGATCCTTTACTTATCTTCCTTTTGTCTATATAAGACTTGAACCAACGACACTTTTGTTTTTCTTTAACCTTGACCTCCTCGAGTATCCTAGATACGTCTTGGAATATATCCTTGTCTTCTTGAAACCCTCTGTGTGACCTCGTCCTGCACTTGAAAGGACGCTTTGACTTAGAAGGCTAAACCTTGCCTCTCAAAGTCGTCTTGAATCTTCCTTGTTACTTAAGTCTTCGATCCCTCGATCCTCGAAGAACTTCATCGTCTTGATCCCACAACCCTCAAGACCTCGTAGCCCTCCTCGTCCTTCGTCTCAGACCCTTCTTCTCGAGGCTACCCTTGTTCCTATCCGGACCAAGTGTAACACCTTCTGGCTCGCTCCACCAAGACATTGTCACTTGCTCTCATGACCATTCCTCTGCCTGGCCATCCGGGCTATCTTAAAACCCGGCGCCAACTCGTCGCTGCCGAGTATTGGTGGCCCGGCCTTGCACATTTTGTTCGAAAATACATTGAAGGCTGTTCCCTTTGCCAGCAATGTAAAGCGAATACCCACCCCAGTGTCCCTCCCTTTACCCTGATTAAGTCCACCTCCTCTCGCCCTTTCCACCAGATCTCTTGCGACCTTATCACTGATCTCCCTTCTTCCTCCGGATTTGACTCCTTACTGGTCGTGGTCGACCACGGGCTTACAAAGGGGGTGATTATCTGTCCTACCAAGAAAACCATCACAGCCGAAGGGATAGCCACCCAGTTCTTTCACAAAGTCTACAAATGTTTTGGTTTATATGACAAAATCATATCAGATCGAGGCCCACAGTTCACCTCTTCCTTCGCCAGAGAACTCGCAAAGATCCTCGGATACAACCTCTCCCTATCCACCACATACCACCCTCAAACTGATGGTGAAACGGAATATGTCAATCAAGAGGTCGAAACCTACCTTCGGATCCTTTGTGGAGATAACCCCACCACATGGTCCAATCTGATCACTCAAGTGGAATTCGCTCACAATCATCACCCCCATTCTGTAACCGGGAAATCCCCTTTCTTCATGATGGGATTCGAACCCTGTCCCCTTCCTACTGTCATCGCTGAAACCAATCTCTCTGCAATCGAATCCAGACTCAAAACCCTTTCTGCAGCTCGAGATGAAGCCCTTGCCGCACACGAACTCGCTCGACAGGTTATGTCTACCAGAAATGGCAGAGGATTCATTCCCTTCCGAGTTTCCAAGGGAGACAAAGTCTGGCTCAAAGCCAAGAATCTCAAACGGAACCTCATCTCCAGGAAATTTGCTCCGAAACGTGAAGGACCTTTTACCATCACCCAGGTCCTATCTTCCATCACCTATCAGCTGCACCTCCCTAAAACATGGAGCATCCATAACATGTTTCACACCTCTCTCTTATCACCCTATCACAAAAACTCCATACACAGTCTGAACTTCCCTGCCCCACCTCCTGACCTTATTGAAGGCGAAGAGGAGTTCGAAATACTTCGGATCATTCGTCACAGGGGTCCCCTTCACAACCGCTCCTATCTGATCTGATGGAAAGGATATATGGCTGAAGAAGATACCTGGGTCCCAGAACGAGAATTGAAACACACCAAAACAATCCTCCTCGCATATAAGAAACTCCACCCTACCGCTTTCCCCTCAGGCTCAAACAATCCTTTGTCCTATCACCAAACTCTCCCCATCACACAAATCACTGAACCCAACATTCTTATTCTGAACTGGTACTATCAACATCTTTGTTTCCTCTGGAAGCACTGTCTCTTTATTGCCATAGATGGAAATGCTAAGATCAAGTTCAACTGTGGACAATGAGCAGTTATTCACTCACTACTACATTGCATACATGGATACCATATCAAAGTTCTCCTGATGGGTTGTGTAATCAGAGAGAGGAACAATGTTATGTACCGGTCCCATAGTCAAGGACCTTGGTAAGCACCATTGAACTTGTCCCCTTTTTCCCTGCTGAAAGAAAGTCTACTTTGACTGGGAAATATTATATAGACATCTACAAAACATATTCCAACCATTTCCTGAGCACTGGCAATTTATTTCATAGTGGTGACCAATGTCCTCCCTCCACCTTTACTAGTATATCAATTCAACAAATGACTTTTGGGAGTAAGTAACAGTGTACATGGGGGTTTTCAAAATCAGAGAATTGATTGAGAATGGTTTGGAAAGCATCCAGAATTTATTTGAACACATAACAAATTCTACCCTCTCACCACCTTTTTTTCTTTGTAACAATTTTTTCTGACCACCAAATCTTACCAGACCTTTGTCAAAGCTTTATATACATCTAAGACATGGACTGACACCATTTGCTGACCTATATTTCAGTTTTGTAACAAATGACTTTGAGAGATTAATGAAAGTGTGCAGGGAGGTTTTTAGGTCTGGAAATCAATTGAGAATGTTCCAAAAGACTTCAGAATTTATTTGAACACATAACATTGTAAGTTTACTCACTACTTTGTTTTCTTTGTAACAATTTTTCCTGACAACTGAATGGACCTTTTGTATATGCCTAATGAATGGACTCACACCATTTCCAACCTATATGTCACTTTTGCATTTCCCGCACAGCATCAGTATGTTTTTCACCTTCATCTCGACGAAAGCAGCTTACATTCTTTCCAGACCAAAGATGGATCAAACTCCACCTCTACTGGACGGCAGAAGAAGAACACCCGCTACCTGTCATCCTTTGATAGGCCTACTCAAGATGTACGTCCTCAAAGATGCCCTGATCATTTCGCTCTGTGAGATGCTTGAGGGGAAGGAGTGGCCCATGCCACCTTTGGGCAGGGATGACTAGCTCAAGGAATGGAGGAAGACCTTTCATGAGGTGATCCAGCAAGCAAGTACGGGGCTCGGTCACGATGAGGGGAAGTATTTAATGCACCTACGCTGACATTTAATCTTCATGTGCTATTTAAGTGAGCAAAACACTGGCAGGGGACATAGAAAGCTATGTAGGTGCTAGCTAGTCGTTGTTTGTTATCTGCTAAATTTGCACACAGCTCTCAAGAATGCTCACCAAGTTTCGGAGCGATGCAGCAGGCAAAGCAATGCTGTTTGCTGTGCAAATCCTAAATACTCGACCTGGTTTTGCTTGCGGATCCTGAGTGATACCAGGAATGAAAGGAAAATGAAGTCGCTCAGATCACTAACCCACATACAACTCAGTATTTCATGCATGAGCTTGATCATGAGATGTGTACTTTCTACTTCTATTTATTACTCAAATTACTCAAAACTCACTTTTCAACATAGAACAAAGTCGTCCAGTGATTCAGAAACTCCATTCTTAAGGCCTATCGTAAGCAATTCTGGTACAACTTGAAGCACCCCAGCTCCCCGATGACATCCACCTACTGACATAAATTCATTGGTGGCATGCCACTGCCATCATATGCTCTATCTGCCATGGTGGTAAGTGAGTTTCATAGTGTAATTTGTGTCTCTTGTTCTATTCAACATTACCAGCTTATATATGCTCTCCACTGTGAGAGATCTCGCATGAAAAGTCAAGGGGTCCCAATCTTATTTGATAGTTCAGTATATGGACCATATTTTCAGCTAATCTATCACAGCCTCCTCAAGGCTGTAGCCTGTGAATGATTCCTCCATAAGTCAGAGTGTCAGTTCACATCTGAATAAGTTAGTTTTTAATTCCCATTGAAGTATATAAAGCAAGTATATTTATGCAAGTGCCAAAACCAGCAAGCTCAGTCCCTGATCCATGGGGTTTGCTCCACCTTCAATCAGGCAGTCATTCACTTCCACCAAGTTTGAATATTGCTACTCCTGTAAAGCACCACAAGACCAACAGAGGAATGGGGAGTGTCTGGAGTTCCATGCAAATTTGACATTTTAGAAATGTGGCTATAACTTGAACCACATTCTGTTACGGACTGTGTAAGTTAAATCCATCACAGTTGACGTAGTTCTTGACAACAACATTCTTGTTGTTGGATAGCGCTCCGAGAGCAGCCTTGAATAGGTCAGCCTTGCTATCTGTCTGGTTTAGAAACACAACTATTGTGTGGGGATGCCTAGTAAGGTAGCATGGCCATCTCAGCAGCATATTCTGCATCCGATGTGAGGATGTTTTCCACAATCCATTTTTTGTGGTTGTACTTGGGCAAAAACGGGAGAACTGTGCAGTGTTGGACCATTTCTGTGTGTGAGTCGACCTGAACACCCAATACACCTGTGACGAGGTCAATATTTGAGCAAGTGCTGATACAATGGCCATGGGTGGGATAACGGGGCTCTTGTGGGAAGTGTTGCATGTTCTATAAGACACTCAGATATGGGTGGGTGGGTGTAGTTAAGGCGTGACTCACTGGTGTGGGCAGAGTGGTGGGCATGACTCCTCTAGGTGGGGATTCTTCTCCCCCTCCACATCTACACATGAATCCTCGTGCTCATCCCTGTCTTCATTCATTATGAAGGCGGGCATTGTGAGAAGGACAGCATGACACACCAACTTGGGGCCCATTCACATGTATCTCTGGCTGCTCATCCTCTATGGGAATCTGTTATGATTCTCGAAGAACCCCTATCTCTTTTCTCTTTTCTTTTTATATCTTTGTCAATGCCTCACTCTTTCCTTGTACAATCAGTCATTTGCAGCTTTTTAGTCATACATACTGCAGATTACCTATGCCTTCCTCATCATTCTTTAATGTTCTATGACACCATTTCTCTAGCTAGTCAACAGCTCTTTACTCATCTTTCTCTTACTTATTTAAACATTGAACCTTCAATACATTCTGTTTTCTTTAACCTTGACCTCCTCGAGTATCCTATATACATCTTGGAATATATCCTTTGCTGAACCCTCTGCATGACCTCGTCCTGCACTTGAAAGGACACTTTGACCTTGAAGACTAAGTCTTGTCTCTCAAAGTCATCTTACACTCTTGTGCACCATAGTCTTTGATCCCTCGATCCTCAAGATTTCTCAGTCCTTCTTGTCGCTTGTCTCATACCTTTCCTCTCGAGGCTACCCTTGTTCCTACCTGGACCAAGTGTAACAGAATCTCTGGCTGCTCATTCCCATCTCCAGGTTCGTCTTTGTGCTCATCCCCATCTTCATTTACACTTGCATCCTTGTGCTCGTCCTCTTCTTCAGACTGTACAATGAGCCTGGTGTGCTTTTTGTGACATGGTTAGGAATCTGTCACAGAGGTCAATTCTTTACTAACTCACTGGCCCAGCCTTCATCGCTCCCCCTCATTATTTCTCATGATGTATTTGTGACTAATTCATTTATATCATCATCAAGTTAATTTCTGCACTTATAGAATTCAAGGAGCACAATTTCAACAGTGTGACTGGGTTCACAACAAGGAAAAGAGAATAGGTCCAAAGAATCATTGAAGAGATTCACAAGTTCTTTGTAGAGATTGTGTTGGAAACTGGTCCACCCAACACAAATTTGATGGAGAGGTGGAACTAGTGGCAGCTCAAGCTCACACAATTTTTTGGCATGAAATTCTTAAGTTGCTAAGATCATGTTTTTTTTTTTTTTTTTTTTTTTTTTTTTTTTTTCAATTGTACTAAGTGAAAAAGCTCTGCCCTAGATTTGAAATGCACACAACTTGCTACTATTGTTTACATAAATATAATCATATCTAAAGATGCAGATCTGCTTATGAATTTTATCCATTGGCTCTAGAGAAGATTTGACACCCACCAGTCATAAAGTCATGATTGTTTTAAAAAATGAGGTATTGCATTAAAGATTGCACCACTCACCAAGTTGAAGAATGGGGTTTGAGAGAAACCTCGTTGCATTTACAGCATACCTAGAAAATGGAATACTTCAATGGGAATTAAATACATGGTGTCAGTCCATTCATTAGATGTATATAAAGCTTCTAAAAAGGTCCAGTAAGATTTGGTGGTTGTGAAAAATTGTTACCAAGAAGAAAAAGCGGTGAGGGGGTAGACTTTGTTATGTGTTCAAATAAATTCTGGAGGTTTTTGTACTACAATGAGGGTAATGTTACAGTTGTCCCTATGGGGTTCCGTCTTCGTCGTTCTTCTTTTCGCTTCATTCCCTTTCCTTTCTCTATGTCCTTATGATCTGATTCTTCCATTCTCCTTTCCTCTCCTCGTTACAATGTATGAACTCTCTGTCACCCTTATCTCTCTTTATCTCTCTTATCCCTCTTATCTCTCTTATCTCATTATCTCTTCCTATCTCTCTATCTCGCTTATCTCGCTATCTCTCCCTGTCTTCGTATCTTGATTACTTGATATGTCTTCTTCTGTTTCACTGCTACTTACACCGCATGGTCTGTGCACTCGCACCCATTCAAGTTGCTTAAATACCTAGTAGCACAATGGTGTCATTTCTCTAGCTAGATCTACGCAATTAAGCATTAGTATTCAAAGCTGCCTCAGCCCTTAGTGTGAACACTTAAGGTAGAGAGATCCCCTCAGTGTATTCGTCTCGACGTGACTCTTAGTGAGCTCCTCGACGATACAAGTAACGCTTCGCGTAACAATGGCTCAACCAATGTTTATCAGTGGAAATGCAATATCCCCGCTGTTCAATTTTCTAATTCTGTCTCTTCCTACTTTCGCAAATGCAAGAGTTTGTTGAAATGTTCGAAAAACTTCATTGTTACTTTGCAGAGGGTCAGAAGGACAAGCACCCCAAATTTCAAAATCATCCATACAATCTTCTACAACATTCTGAAGGAGATGTGGGATTGAAGGTGACTTAATAGGACACTATACAGCATCAGACACCAATCACTAAATACAAGTTGAAAGTGACTGGTTATTGTCAAAGGTAATCCAACAAGAACAAGACAAGCTGTTCTGTTGGCTATATTCATGCTTATATACTTATTATACAGGATCAGTTGCTAGGGAGTTACACTACATGAGGGAATAGCATGACTGACATAGTTGGTTCTAGATGGTAATATGTGTCCAGCATCGGGTGGCTTACCTACTAACAGTGTACAAACACATTACAAATCCACTATGAACACTACTATGAATATACCATGGGAAAATTATGAAAGTGTATGAATAGTGAACAAACACTGTTTTCTGGGTTTTGAAAGGTGTTTGAAATCAAAGGGTCGACACATCAACACAGCTATACTCATACACATACGCAAATCAACATATTTGTACCCCCCTACATGCCACTCTATCTATTCTGCGCAAATCGATCTTGCATCTGTTATTCTGCCACTGGATGGCACCAACCTGTCTATTGTTGTCAGTAACTACACATGGATCACCATCAAGTTGATTGAGATCTATGTCTACTTACATGGCACCAATGGTAAATTTGACTTCAAGAAGGGGGATCATTGTGTGCACAGGGGGTAATCAATTTACCACCAACCACTTTGCATACCTGACATGATTACAGTCGCTTTACCCTCAGGTCAAAATAGAGGACAACACTCTAAAAGTTCTTGATCTAGCTTCAAAATTCTTGTTTATTTGTATTTCCGGGACAATGTAGGACAACCAGGACAATGAAACTGCAATTGATCATATTTGTGCATTGTCAAATGCAGTGAAGTTCCCATTAAATATTTTCTGCCTATCGGAAACAATTCAAATCACTGTTTCCGACAGTGCACAAGTGCAATATCTGAAATTTTTTACCGTGCTGAGAAGAAATTGACACAGACAAAGATGGGTTGAAGGACGGATCAGTCAGGTAGGAACCACTGTTGTGCCTTTAAACACTTCTGCTCACACCCTGCATGAAGTTGTAGTTGCGTTGTTTCCTGATTCGTGCAGTAGAATGTTGGTAATAGGTATGTACACAGAGAGTCTGAATCTTTGAGTGGAACAAGAGTCTAAAAGACAACCTGCATGTATAGATAGGGTGTTCAAGTTATTCCTGGGGACCAACTTCAGTTTAATAGCAGGGTATCGGAATGGAATGCTGTTGTTTCTCTATTCCCACATAATTTACCCACTGATGGGCCACTATAATATCCACGGTTTGTATACTAAGCATACAAAACACACCTTGATTACATCTGCACACAATGCAAATGGGAAAAAATCAACTAGATTACTAGCAGTGCTGCACATCACAATCAAACTTTATTCTATACATCAAAATACACAACAGAAGACTCGGAAGATCAAGAGAGACTTACTGGGTAATCTTGAAATCGTTGTGATGCCATAAGATGCATGTGGGTAATGGGATGAATGGGCCATTTTTCTTGTCATATAGTCACCAACCTGGACAATAAAGACTCAGCAAGAATGAAATAAAAAATAAAAAATAAAAAAATAAAATGCAACATTGATGATGGAAAGACTCAGCCAAGCCTGATCCATCAATGTTCTTGTCAAAAATTTAGCACTGCCAGCGTAAGCATAATTGAGTGTATTCTCGAGCATCAGGATCATCTCCAAATCGAAAGAATCAACAATGTTGTTACGACCCTTATTTTTCGCACTTCATTTTTCACCAACCGAAGTCACGTGACCGATTACATTAGCATTCTTTATCTTATCTTTCGCAAATCACGTGACATGTCCTGGTCAGACCCATTGCACATAGTTACCTTATGATATAGTTAGCATAGCTTCTTCGGACCTGCCCTAAGCTGGTCCGTGCACATGTACCAACAGTATATATACTTGAATGCAGCAACCAAACAAGCCAGTCTTGTTCTGGTTGGATTCCCTCCTTCCTACACAGTTCCCCCATAGTAGTTAAGTTCGAGTCGAGGTCCGTAAGGATTTAGGTTGCCTTCATAAGAACAAGACTACTTCTACTATCCGACCTCACCCACACTGGTACACGTGCAACAACTTTTTTTTCTAAACCGCTGTGAACATAGTAAAGAGACCCCTTGACCAGGTGACCGTCAGTGGATTACGAACCACTACATAAATTGTATTGCAGAGCTCGTACGGCTCACAAGGAAGTTCGCATTGGTAGCGCATTGACCTCATTCGAGAGGACACGGCTATCTGCTTCCAATAGTATATTCCCCTACCCTGTGCATAGTGGGTCAGCACATGCTTTCGAACGAGCGTAATTGTTACCGAGGCTGTGCATGATATAGCCTAAATGATCCGCAGGTAGTAATACCTACCTATCCTCTCGAAGGGCAACAGATATCGCCTGCATGCACTCTTCCCCACCAGAAAGTAGTGCTCGTGACACTACAGGACGAAGAAGATTTTCAGATCAGATCAGATTTGACGGACTCTTTGTGAGATCCTCATCTGCCCACCATAGCTTTCCCTAACTCCTACCTCACCGTTCGGGAAATCCTCCCTGTACCCCGCTTCCCCATCATCGAAACCGTCGACGAAGACATTGACACAAATGACAATGCCCACTCAGAAGGCACTTGTCAAATCCAATTTGTAGGCAACTTCCCCGAGTGGTTGCAAACCAAATTTTATAGAAGCGCCATCGACGGTCAAGACGTCCGAACCCTCTTCGACCACACCATCCACTCGCTCTATGAGTCGCACATGGAATTCACCATCCCCAGTCAGAATGTTGGGCTATTCAATGGACGTAGGTCCGAGTCGATACGCAGAACCCGAGCAACTGGAAGCGAGCTCAAGCGCCCTCCCCGACCCACTAGAGCAGCCAGCGTTGAGCGTCTCCGAGTCTGACACTCAACTCGCATTGCTCTATGCCAAGCTAGAGCAGATGAAGGAAGACCAGAGGAGACTGGTAATCGAACTCCACTCTGCCAAACTGAGCGCCAAAGAGGCGCATGACCGATTGGACCAAGGGCCCCCAGAGAAAGAAGAGTTCGATCTCGGAACTCTCCTGAAAGATACCCCGAGTCCATTCTCCTCCGGCTCCAGGAAACGGGCCGAGATCATCCCCAATCCAGGGCAGTTTGATGGATCGTACAACCAGTTCGACGAATGGTGGACCAAAATGCTGGTCTGGTTCGAAGGGAACCAAGAGGTGTTCAGCACCCACAAGGCAATTTCCCTTGCAACCTTTGCAAGGATCAGCGCCAAAGATGGCGAAAAAGATAAGAACGGAGCAGGTGCCTGGGCTCGCAATGAGCTCAAAAAGAGAAGGGGTGTCAATGCCCAAGGGTGGCTGGACCTCCCAGAAATGGAAACCCTCCTCGAGGCGAGATTCAGGGTTGGCAATGAAAAGGACATTGCCATCAGGAAGTTGATGGACAAGAAGCAGGGTGCTAAAGAATGCACTCAAACCTTCTTGACTCACTGGTTGTCACTGTACAACCAAGCTCGATGTAACCCCATGATGGGAATAGTGCTGCTCGAAAGACTCGGAAATACGCGCCAAGATATCATCAAGCATATGTTCTTGCAAGGCGAATGGCCTACAAAAATATACGAGTTCATCAACATGATTCAAAATTACGCCAATGCCATTGAATCATTTGAAACCTGCACCTGCACCTTCTCTCGGAGAGATCTGAACACCATGGATGTTGACACTATCACCACGGACATCCCAAAAACCTCGATGGGCTGCTACAACTGCGGCAAAGACGGCCATCGAGCACGCGATTGCAAGCCACCATCAATACAGTCAAAAAATGCGGCTTCTCCCGAGGAGGTCACTGAAAGGAGTGCAGGCACTTCAAATCTCGAGACATCAGGGCAGCAGAAGGAACTGCCTCATCAAACCAGCAGGCCCCGCCAGCACCAAACTGGCAAAAAGCAATTCAAGGTATGGACTATGAGGCCGCAGCAGCCTACTTTCGTGATATGGCAGTGACTCAGGGAAAAGAGTAAGGGAGCCATTATCGGGTAATGCACCTCCCCCTCTAGAAAATAATAAAAATAGTTTCTCTTTACGTACTTGACGCCTAGATAGTGCTAGTACAAACTCCGTTCCTCGTTCCTCTTCAATTTCTTCTTTCAATTGTTTTAGCATATTAGATAGTGATGTTTCTCTCGATTCTCCGACATCTCGATGTGGTAGCCTACCAGATGTCAAAACCGAAGCCATGATCTCGAAAGCCTGAGAGTGTTGTAGAGAGCACAGCTTCTCTGTATAGATATAGCCCCTTTTCTGTCACGTGCAAGCTCATCCCATCGCTCCCAAGTCCAGGACCAACCGGATCCCCGCCGGACCATGTCCGTTCTCTCGTATACCGTTCCGTTCTTACGCTTCCTTCCCCTTTTGTGTCGTTACCCCAATTACGTACCATTCTCCTCTTGTCACCATATGTTGTGTAGATACTTTCTCGTTTCGGACCTGCTTCTCGAGTAGTTAGAAAGCGCCTCGGATACTTCCGAGGGCTTTTATATCCGCCTCCGGGCACTTGAATATAGCATCTTTCGTCTTTCACAACAGTCGTTGGATCACACTCGCGTAAAAACTTGTCATTCTCATTTCCACCATCGTTGTGACTGTCGCCAACGATCTGGCCCGCTTGTACTCGTCTCCACCTCATTCCCGTTAATGGTCGTGACTTGCCGACTACTAGAACTCGTCTCGCCTCGCTCGTCCTGCTCGTCAACTTGCTTGTCCTCATCGCGTTCCGCCTCTCGTCCCTTCCTTTCCTGCCCATTCCGGCTCGGATCAACCGCGGTCCGCCGTCTTTTCAGTCCACCCCATACCGGACCATCCTCGGACCACTCCTCTAGTCGTCGCAGACGACTGGACAGTCATCTCCTCCTCCTGCACACTCTCCAGAGACCCCTTGGACGAACCCATCGCACATACCATGTCATCCCCCTTGACATCTATACAGCGTGCTCCCCGGGAAGGGAGGCTTAATTTGGCTTTTAAAAAAAATAAAAATAGTTCCGAAACTCAGATCCCGACTGAGCGAAAGGTCCGCACTTTGCGACCCCTCCGCGAACTCATTCTAAAAATCGACATACTTACAAAAAACAAAAAAATAGCCATAAACGCCCTGCTAGACAGCGGCGCCAATGGAATCTTTATAGACACCGAATGGGCCAAGTCCCAACAAATACCCCTGAAACCCTTAGTAGAACTTGTTGTACCGGTCTACAACGTTGACGGAACCATAAACTTCCAGGAGGCATTGCCTATACCACCGAACTAATCATCATGATGGAATATGATGGACACACATCAGCAAACTACACTGTCTTAGAAAGACTAAGAAAGAAAGATTTATTTGTTAAACCCGAGAAATGCTTTTTCAGAGTAAAGAAAGTCGACATGCTGGGTATGGATGTCTCTTGTGATGGGATATCAATGAACACGGAAAAACTAAAAGGAATTGCAGATTGGCCAGTCCCATCCAACGTAAAAGCAGTCCGAAGCTTCTTAGGACTTGCAAATTTCTACCGCTTGTTCATTGCCAATTATAGCCAGGAGGCAAGACCCCTGCACGACTTAACAAAGAAAGATCAACCCTGGAAATGGGAACAGGCTCAACAGGATGCATTCGAAATGCTCAAAAATAGATTTACCACCACCCCCGTGTTATCCTACCCGGACGACACAACTCCTTATCGTGTTGAGTGTGATGCTTCTGACTTCGCCACTGGAGCTGTGCTCTCTACCTTGAAGGATGACAAATGGCACCCCATGGCTTTTATGTCACATTCTATGACCCCCGAACAGTGTAATTATCCAATCGCTGACAAAGAAATGCTCGCGATCATACTCTCACTTGAGCAATGGAGGCATTATTTAGAAGGTGCTAGCTAGACACACATTCGAAATCTGGATGGATCATAAAAACCTCCAGTCCTTCATGAAAAGTCAGGACTTAAATTGACGTCAAGCTCGATGGGCCCTATACCTATCTCGCTTTGATTACACCCTCATTAACAAACCCGGTACCTCGATGGGAAAAGCCAATGCACTCTCTAGAAGAGAAGACCATAGAGAAGGGATGGAGAATGACAATAAGCAAATGACACTCATCCCTGATAACCACATCAGATCTCTTGAAGAGATTACCCTCTTCAATAAAATAAAAGACAAGCATTCTGGTTGCAAATCTCCAGACGGGTCGATCCTCCGTGAAGGATTATATTTTTATAATGACAAGCTATGGGTCCCTATAGAACTCCGACGGGAAGTGTTGACACAATTCCACGATCATCCGATCTTCGGCCACAAGGGCACGGAGAAAACACAGGAGTTCCTTGCACGATACTATTCTTGGCCAGGAGTCAAGAAAGACGTACAGGATTATTGTCGATCTTGTGAGTGCTGTGCGCAAATGAAACCCACGAATGTTCTGCCAGCCGGATTGTTGCAGCCACTTGAGGTCCCTGAAGGACCCTGGAAAAGCCCTTCGGCCGATTTTATTACCAGCCTTCCCCGTTCACATGGCTTTGATAGCATTCTAGTGGTAGTCGACCGCTTCTCTAAAGAAGTTGCCTTCGCGCCAACCACAAAGAATATTATGTCAAAAGGAACAGCAGAGCTGTATAGAGATTATGTTTGGAAGCACCATGGACTTCCCAATTCCCTTGTCTCCGATCACGGACCTCAATTTGCTAGCCAATTGATGGTCGACCTTCTTAAACTATTGAAAATTGAGAATAAAATGTCCACGGCATACCACCCTCAGGCCGATGGACAAACCAAAAGAGTCAACAGAGAACTTGGACAGTATCTCCGCTAGCCCTCGCCCAGTTCAATTTCAACAACACTCGTTCCTCGGCTACAGGTTTCAGCCCTTTTCAGTTGACAAAAATGTTCGCCCCTCGCCTTGGCTTTGAGCCACTTTCCATCAAAGCTCCCGCAGCTAAAGACCTCGCCGATGATATGAAAGCGGACATCGAACATGCCAAAAGTGCGCTGGGACGCACTAGGGAATGAATGAAACTGCAGGCAGACAAACATCGATCAGCTGCACCTGATTACCTCATTGGAGACCTCGTTTGGCTTAGCACCGAACACCTCGCTCTTGATGAGCGTCCCTCGCGTAAATTAACGGAATGCTGGATTGGTCCTTATCAAATCATCTCGGTGCATACCAACAGTGTTGGGTTACTATTCCCCAAATCCGTGAAAGCCCGCCACATTGTAAATGTCTCGCGAGTTAAACACTACATTGAACCATTGCCTGGACAACCCGTTATACGTCCTGGACCCGTGTCTGTCAACGATGAAGGCACTTCTGAATTCGAAGTCGACTATATTGTCGATTCTCACCCTATTGGTCGCAGTTTTCAGTATCTGGTACACTGGAAGAGTTATGATGACTCCGATCAAACGTGGGAGCCAGCCTCCAGTATAAAGAATGTGCAAGACGCAGTCAACAACTTCCATTGCCGTAAACCTTCAGCTCCTCGCTGCCTGAAAATGAATTGGGCTCTTTTTGATACTTTATTTTCCACTCCTGTCATCAATTTCACCTCCGGCTCCACTCTCCCACCTGATCTGGAATCTCAGGACTAGACGGGGGGTGATGTTACGACCCTTATTTTTCGCACTTCATTTTCCACCAACTGAAGTCACGTGACCAGATCACGTGACCGATTACATTAGCATTCTTTATCTTATCTTTTGCAAATCATGTGACCTGCTTAGTCAGCAATCACCTAACATGTCCTGGTCAGACCCGTTGCACGTAGTTACCTTATATAGTTAGCATAGCTTCTTCGGACCTGCCCTAAGCTGGTCCGTGTGCATGTACTAACAGTATATATACTTGAATGCAGCAACCGAACAAGCTAGTCTTGTTCTGGTTGGATTCCCTCCTTCCTACACAGTCCCCCCATAGTTAAGTTCGAGTTGAGGTGGCATAGTCCATAAGGATTTAGGTTGCCTTCAAATGTAATCTTCTGTCAAAGAGGGTTCGTGTTTAAGCCAGAGGTGTTTGATCAAACAGGTGAGAGTACATGTGTTCAAGTTTGACACTTAAGTCAACAATGGCTTTATCATGTCAGTCAACATTAGATGTATAGGAAAGGTCCAGTAAGATTTGGTGGTCGGGAAATTTGTTAGAAAACAAAAAAATCGTAACTTGAGGATAGACTTTGTTATAGGTTCAAATAAATTTTGGAGGCTTTTGGGACCATTCCCAATCAATTCCCCTGCGTTTAAACCCCCCCATATGCTGTTGTTAACTCCTCAAAGTCATTTGTTGAATTGATAGTGAAGATATGGGGAAGGGGGGAGGACATTGGTCACCACTATATAAATAGACAGTTCTTGTGAAATGGTTGGAATATGTTTGGTAGATGTATAATGGTATAATGGTATGGGATAGTCAATTGGAGGTATCCTAGATGTCACACCAAATCGATATTGCCTCAGGAGGTGGTAGAGGTGACCAAACAGCCACCATAAAGGAATAAATAGCCAGTGCTTTTTAGAAAATGGTTGGAATATGTTTGATAGATCTCTATACTGCTTATTTTTCGATGGACAGCCTTTGCAAAATCCCAGTGCTTTTTAAGCCCTGCAACAATAACTAGGATGTATAAGGTTGGATGAAGAAGACATTTAGATGGAATATGACAAGGATCTCGAGGGATCTGACTACAGTGAGGACCCCTCGACTGAAAGCAACAATAACCGGAGAATGTGGCTGAAAGTGATCGACAAGGAAGGTTGCATCCACAAGATCCTTTCCAACACAGACACCCTGCATGGCTGAGGAACAACCATCTGGAAGGGCATTCTCGATTAAGAACTCGTGGATCGACCCTCTCAGGAAGTACACAGAGGGCATGATCCTCTACATCCTGCAGAAATACAAAGTTGAAGGTGTTCCACAGCTATTCGCCAAGGAGCAAGTTAGCGCCAAACATTTCTGTGAAGAAATTGACATCAACATCTCTACTCATTTCATTTAGTTGAAATTCCCCGACATCCAGTCCCCTGACAATTATCACCTCCGAGTCTTATCCTGCCTTGTTACCCTTCCTGTTGGCACCCTCCTCGTCAATTTTGCTTCGAGTCTCGGGGAGCTATTAGTCGCATTTTTGGACTGTTATTGGTAAGTACCAAACTGTATTCAGATGCCTACGAGTTCTCAGCAATCACTAGCACACAAGAATGCTCTTAAGCAAGCTGGGATTCTGCACCATGACATAAGCCTCATCAATTTATTACTTGCCATGATGAGTGAGAGGGGAGCCCACAAAGATTATCTAGCACTCATCTTGGTGAGAAAGCCTGGCTGAACTTGGAGAGAAGAATAAACGAACATGCGCGACAAGGTGTACTTGCTGACTGTGGCTATACAGTCCCCGTTCCCTCTTCTGACACGGGCTCCTCCATCCACACTCCCAATGTCATCTCCGTCCATCCTCCTGCCCCCCCCCCGGGGGGGGGGGGGGGGGGC
>JBBPNU010000436.1:0-17336 GCA_038091055.1 Leccinum angustisporum
TCTCGTTCAACCTCCGGCGTTCCTCAGAGGCCAAGAGTCGAACCTCGTCAACCCACCCTGCCTCATTATCGGTCACCTCTTCATCGCCACCAACATTTTCCTCCAGCGCTGGTACGTCGTCATCTTCATCTCTGTATCGTATATAAACCTGGAGCTATCGCTCTGGGACAATAACGAGTCTTCTACTCATTCTTCCATCTCGCTCTCACTCTAAGCTACTTGCTCGCGTCCTTACTCTCGCAACATCAGCAAACTAGCCATGGTCTGGCCAGAACTGGCCAGGACTGGCCAGAGTTCCAGAGTTTCCAGAAAGGTACCCCATTCAAGGCTAGGAGGTTCAACAATGTTAGTCTTGGTTAGGAATATTGACAAAGCAACACAATGTTAGAGGAGGCTAGGGATATTGGCAAAGCACTTGTTAGACTTGGTTAGGAGGCATCACAATGTTAGTCTGGGTTAGGAGGCAAATATTGGTTAGGCCTGGTTAGGAGGCAACACAATGTTAGGGAGTGTTGTTGTGTTATATTTGGTTAGTTGTGTTGTATTTGATTTGTTGTGTTGTATTTGGCTTGTTGAGTTGTATTTGGCATAGTTGCATTTGTTTGGTGATGTTTTGGTCAGCTATACTTGGTTGCTTTGTATGTATTATATAAATTACTGGAGGTCTGGAATTGTCTGGAGCTGTCTGGAACTCTGGAAATGCTGGACTGGAAGTCTGGAGTTACTGGAAAGCTGGAAGTGCGAAGGTTAGTTTGCTGATGAACTACCTTCAACCTTATTCGTTACCTTCAGACTATACAGTGAGTATCTCCCACTGTTCTCTTAGTTCCCCTAGAAGGGTACTGCGTACACAATCGAGACTTGCTATCTCGATAGAATGGTAGTTGCAGGATGTAACTACTTTTCAGTATTCCCTGGCAGAATTCAAAATATTCGGGACTCGGAGCTCGAGCCTCGACCCCGACTTTCTACGCTTGGCAACTTCGAGAGCGGTTGTCCATTTAAAGATGAACATGAACAGAAGCCTGCTGTGAGACAAATCCCTTGGTTGGAAGCAGATTCAGCTCCTGAGCCTGGTGCTTTTCGCCATCTTCCCCCTCGCTTTACTTCAGGACAGCGGCCGGTAGAGCCTACCGAACGTGGTCGCTTACGTGCCAGCACTTCTGCTCCGGAACCTCAATCTAATCCTTGTGTTGCATCGCGTCGGCCTGCGCCCCGGTTCAATGAAAGCTCCTTTCGCTCCATAACTGAGTCTAGTCCACCTTCATGCCTGTCTAAATTGAAACTTGAACGTGCTTCTTTTCGCTCCAGTCATGCTATCGCGAGAGCAAAACACGGTGGCACCACGGAGATAGATCGCAGGCGTGGAAAGCAAAAAGAAAGAGACAGCGGTAGGAGATCCCACTCCAAGGAGGTATCAACGGACCTTTACATTTCCGTCGACTGTTTTGGTTGGGCAATTGGCCAAGCTATTGAATGTCCGATTGCGTATGGTCAATATTTTTTCCACCGTACACAATGTGGCGCTCTGTTACATGACGAGGCACGAGTGTTGTACCAGAACATTGTCTTCGGCCGTGCGAAAGGAAAGTGCCGCCACTGCTCTTTCCTTTTCGCTCTCACCTAGGCTTCAGCGCTTGCATCGTCAACCCCTTAGACGATCCGCCTCATCTCTTTTCATCTTCACAGAACTCACTGTCGTTACTGTGGCCTGTCGGGTCCGGAGATGTCAGGCCTGAGGTAAGGGAAAGTCGCGCAGGGTCGGTTGCCAACTTCGGAGCGTCGCGCGGGGCTAGTTGCTTCGGTTCCGGACCATCATGCCCGCCCACGTATATAAATCAAGTTTAGTTCTGGCATGTCGACTCATCGGCTGGTCCGCGTTGCTCCCTCCCTCCTTCGCTTTATAAAATTCCATCATGGATGATGATGTCAGCACCGATTATGAACATCGCCAGAACCTTGCATTGATGGACTATCCGCTCATTCAGATGATCACAGATAGACGGACTCCTTGTACTTGTAAGTTTGCATCTGTCATGGTGTGAAGATCCTAAATTATCACTTCACACAGTTTGCTTAAAGGAAATGAACCATGATTGCGTGCAGCTTCCCATTGGACATGCACACCTCTTGTGTTATCCCCAAAAAATATGGACAGCCAAGGCAAATTTGCCTGCTATAGTAGATAGTTTCAAAGGCAGGAAAAAGTGCAACGGTGAGTAAAGTCGAGACATCATGGAGAGGTATCCTAACTTACATTACAGGTTGCGGTTGTGAGTACGATAAACCCGGCTGGTTCCCGTAGTTAGCTAAATTTCATCGTCAGTCGAAACACAAGGTCCACAAAATCGATTGGTTGGACGAAATCTGAGTGTTTACTGCTGCAATTGCATATATACTACCTTACCTGATACTTATTTCGACGGCGATGGTGCGTGGATCCGTGGGAGCATGGGGCAACTGTGTTAACTCTTTCTAGATCATAGAAATAAGTTGCTCAAACGCTTCCCAACACAAACCTTAGCTCCTTCCCAGTTTCCCTTGAATGGGGACGTGACAGATCTCATTCTTACATCAGGAAATCGATGAAAGTCTGCTCAACCTTTATATAACATTAGCTTCACCATCAACTACATGTTGCTTAATCTTTCTGATACATGACTTGCTCATGCCATTTACTCCCTGGGAGAGTTGAGATGCATTATAATGTCCATAAGGCTGTTATTATCTGTCAATAGTCCAAGTTTGATACTATTGATCAAGTTGAACATTGGTATAGATATATGTCACAATTATCCAAAATGAAGTCTTGAACATCTATATCACTGAGAAAGTTCTGATATGACTGGCCAATCTGATGATATCAGTGTGAATATTGACACCACTATCATCATGGCATAGTTAGTCAATACTTCAAGTTTGATACTATTGACCAAGTTCAACATCAGTATAGATGTATGTCACAATTATCCAAAATGAAGTCTTGAACATCTATATCACTGAGAAATCATGCCAGATACTCCATATGAGGGTTGACAAGCAAGATAACTTCTCACAGGTCTTTGGCTATTTATCCATTCTGTAAGAGCTCTTATTCTTATCTAATATCTCAATAGTGATAAGCTTGGCCAGCTTCCACTCCCTGCCAAATATGATAAATATATTGATATCATCATATATATGATCAAGCTCTTCTTAGCTATGAAATAGATAATCCAAATCTGGGATGAAACAAGTGATCATTGGATTTAGAATAACAAATCTGATCACACATATCATGCATGGAACTATAGAGCTTTTGCTGTCATAATAACACAAAAAAGTCTACCATGTAAGGCCAATGCCCTTGATCAGGTCTACCTATCTTCACTGCCAGATCTACACTATCATAGATAGAAATGTGTTCATTTCTGTCTATGATTGATACAGTGGTCCATCATATTAACCATGATATGCATGATATACCAGCCCTTCACAATCACAATCACAAACATTGTCCATTCCATTCACCATGATATAAATGACATACCAGACCACCACAATCATAATGTGAGGGTTGACAAATATGATAATCTGTTCCAAATTATGGAGTTGTTATAATATTCATTATCATACATATCTATTATATATGAGTTGATATTCTTGATCACATATCTCTATTTTCTACTTCAGACCTAGACTACCACAAGGAAGACTGTCATCATTTTTATATCAGAGATACAGTGGTTCATTGCATTCTTCATGATATATATTATAATCCTCTCCATATATTTCATGGTGATTTATTAGCTCATATCCATCTATGATATTAGACTTGGTCAATAGCATCAAAATTGGAGTATTTATCTACTATGTTATAGTCATACTTGTGTCAATATTCATTTTAACATCATCATATTGACAAGGCATATCAGAACTTTCTTACATCCAACAGATGGTCAGGACTACATCATGGATAACTATGACATACATCAATTATAATGATAGACTTGGTCATTAGTATCAAAATGGGAGTATTGAACTTCTATTTTGTAATGATAGTTTTGTCAATATTTACTCTGAAAGTTGCATATGTTCTCATTTTAACTACTTGATACTCTCTTCCATATGTACAATCATTTCATCAATACAAATGAGCTTTCTGTCTTATGATTTTGAGCAGAGCAATCAGAATTACACATAGTATACTCCATATCATTATTACACAATGACATCATATGAAACATACTGTCAAGAGGCCACTAACATAAGTGGATATGATCAATAGTGATATGTACTCGACACAATCACACAGCCAAATGATCTTAACTATAGATCCATTCAATGATATGTTGTAAAATGTAGCAAATACAACATTATATTAATATCCATCACACAAATATCACTCATCACGAGTAGCAACTGTGTCCCTCTCAATCTGCTCAGCACGCTTCTGCCGAATCCTGGCAAGTGCACTGTTCTTGGCAGGCAAGCGTTCAGTCTCACTATAGAGTGGGAAGATCTGACTGCATCTTTGTGGGTAATGATGACAACCAACAAGTAAAACATACACTTACCGATTCCACCAAGTCATTAAATGATCAACCTCTTCCCTTTCCTGAGGGTCATCCAGCAGTTCCACAATGCTATTGTAGAACCGCTCAGAATCAGTAATGAGATCTGTGCGAGAAAAGACCTGTGCCGAAGTTAGTGCAAAACGAGCCTATCATATGTTAATTTGTCATCTAGATTTATAAAGGGGGGTACTTACTTGCGTGGCAACGTAAGCAAGGGAAGCTTTGGTGACGGTGCGCATGCCATGAATGCGCGCATTTCCGGATCGCGTAGCCTTGGGCTCCTGATCGACGGAGCTCGGCGACGTAAAAACATGTTTGAACGCCTGTTATACCCAAGTTCAGTACATGAGTTTTGATGTAATCAGTGCTCAATGCTTACTGATACAAGAAGGCCACTGCGCAAGAGCCCATTCCATGGATCCTCAGGGTCATATGTGTAATTGGCGTACACGAAAATGGGCCACTGGTCCCCGGCTACTTGCAACTCACCGGTCGAGAGCTTAGTGCGTGTCCTGTTCGTTGTATTCGCGTGAAACTCGACAGCACTCAGTAACATTAAAAAACTCACTCGATGCTGCTCCAGTCCAAACCTGCGGGACATAAAAGTGCCCCGGTGCGGTCGTGATGAAAGCCTCGCCCCGACTTCACATTGCGTGGGATGTGTGGAGTTAGCGACTGGCCTTTTGGAGTAATCCAGTCAATAACTGGACCTTTCATGCCCTTCGTGTCGTCGGCCCTACCACCATTGGCACCTTTTTGAATCTAAATTTTCGTTCAAGAAATTGTAGTAATGGTAATATGAAAGCGACGCACCAGGTCAGCCATCGCAATGGCTTCCTCTTCTGACGACTCCATCAGCCGACGTTCCAAGCCAGGTATGACTCGAAGCAGTTCATGAAAAACCGCACGTTCCTTCCTTTCCCTAGGGTGAATTAGATTTAATCCAGTAGCGAGAAGGAATGATCCACGGACATGGCAGTCAGAGATTCTTCGGAAACATCGTCAGACATAGCCTCAAGCCCGTTCGTAATAAGGGTCTGCACGTTGCAGAACGCGTGGACGGCCCTCCCGAAGTGGCGCCCGTGATGGACTAACGGGTCTTGGGTAGTCCTGGTGGGAAAGTTAGTGAGTTACAATTGTGACTTCGTTGAAGAACTCGCGGTTTCTTCCTTGGACCAAGTTGTAAGGCGGTAGAGCACCCACGTTTCCTCCCGGACGTGGGCTGGTCCGAATCGTTTCCAGCGGAGCTGGCACTGGCGCTAGTTCCAGAGTTGGCCATCGCTAGAGCAAGTCTGAGATCAGTGAGGGAGAAATCCACCGACGGAAAGTTTATAGTCCAACGAACCTTTATAGCTCACATGAAGCCAGGCGGAAAGACTTCAACGCACTCGTCGGTCGAGTCACTGACTCCGTTCGTTCAAGTCAAACTTTGAAACAAGATAGTACTTACAGCAGCCCGACGACAATGATGTTGGGTGGTGGGAATTTGACGTTTACGGTTTTACCTATACTTAGCGTTCACGTCAAACTTTGAAACAAGATAGTACTTACAGCAGCAGCCCGAAGACAATGATGTTGGGTGGTGGGAATTTGACGTTCACGGTTTTACCTATGATACGTTCACGTCAAACTTTGAAGCAAGATACTTAGTACTTACTTACAGCAGCCCGACGACAATGATGTTGGGTGGTGGGAATTTGACGTTTACGGAAATATAGGAGACGTCACTCAGAACTCTTGCTGGTGGGAAAAAAAAACGCCGCTTACATTTCAAATCACTGATATTATACATACCTCATGGTCAGTGTTTAGGTTCACTCTTACTGACGGGTAACCTCTAAGCTCGCTTACTCGCTTGCTCATTTTCCCATCACCCACCGAATACTTCAATGACGAGTCTCCGCTCGAAGTCGGCCAAACGTAACGTAACGTTGCACTCTCAGTGTTGGCGTATGGGAAATATCGGCAATAGGATGAGCACCCTCCCATTATTGAAGTCATCCGTTTTAAAAGGCTGACTCTCAGTATGTGGTCAATAACCACGAAGTCCGAGTCAGTCGCAATGCTGGCATCTTCACCAAGCAGACGACAATTTGAAGGTATGTTACCATCACAAACACCTGCTGCTGCGTTTTCTAACTTGTATTTGACACCCAGCGTTTCCTTCACAAGTTCAAGTAGCCACTAAGTTCGCAGGCGACGACCTGAGACACGTCGCTATGCTCGGTCCACAACTGACTCCAGACATTTCAAGTGAGCTACTAGTAAGTAACTTACCCTATTAAATTTACTGACAAACTAAGATGTCATGCGGCAACCCTCTCGAAAACGCCGCCACTTCGGTGACCCTTACTCCGATGCCCACTCTACCGCGAGCTTGGGCTTGGAGATGTCCAGAAGATCGTTTCAAGCGACACTGGCTGTTCTCATTGATGAGATTCGAACGATGAAGACTTTGTTGTTGGTCGGACGTTTTGTGAGTGACACACCAGAGAGTACGAACTCGCTCGCTAGCATTGGTGTTTCGTGGGAAGTCTGTAGGATATGTCAACGCTTCAGCAATACTCAACATACTGCAAGTTGTTCCGAGGGGTGGTCGAGTCGTAGTGACACCAACCGAGGGATCCCAGACTTCAGGCGTATAGCTTAATGTCAAGTGTCGAACTGTTGAACATTGCGTTTTCATACAGAGACGTACACCGGAAGGGATACAGAACAGTCGTATGTACCGTCCGTGATATGAATATGTACATATGCACACATGTACTTATATACACTGGTCGGATTCTAGCAGTTCGCGAACTCAGTGAGTATTCAAGTTAGAGCAAGTCAGACGACGCACGTTTAGTGCTTGAATATTGTCAAGCGTTATTCCGAGCCACAGCGTGTGATCAGTGGGCCGCCAGTGTGTGGCCACGGGGAGATCCCAAGGGGGATCCCAAGGGGGACGGATGGATGGGACGAATGTTTAAATGACCAATTGTCAAAAGGTAACGTGCCTCGGGAGAGGTAACAGGTCTTATGCCGGATAAGAAACGACTGTGAGCACCCTCAATTGTCTCCATAGATAGGTGTTGCATAAAAAATAATTCCTGAATTCTCTCTAGCGTCTTCTGAGCCTTCAGCAGGGTCTCCATGGCATGTTTCTTTTGTGCCATTGCCAAACACCAAAGGTTGGCCTGTTGGTCAACATCCTCCTCAAGGGGCAAGAGTGCCTTGTCGGACTGCTAGTCCCCATTGAGCAAGCAATCGTAAACAAATTTATAAGAATTACCTTGTCTTTCTGGCCAGACAACTCCTCCTGGACCAAGGGGGGAAGAGAAGAGAGGGAGGAGTTGAATGGGTTGGATGGAGAAAGAGGGGATAAGCGTTGCGGGTAACTTGTAGACATATCGTGACGGCATTCGGCATCTGGTCCAGGCGTCTGCCTATCCATGTGGATCGGTTCAGAGGTTGTTTGCATATAGTCACTATGCATGGACCACGATGATGATCGATGGGGAAAGGTACTGAGTAGCTCTGGTCTGAGGCGGTGGTCAGCCAAGTGTGAGAGTCCCTGCCAGGCACTGCCCTTATACTTAAGTAAATCGACAGCCCCTTTACTGATTAGTAATTAGTAATTTGGTACGGAGTCCGACGAGTCCGCGGCTTTGCCACTTGTTTCCCATCATCAAACAACTTCGTGACCGTATGACGAGGTCAGGTTATAAAAAGGGTAATGATGTCACTCCGACGTGATGACTCGGGTTTTTAGGGGTACAGTAGCCTGAGTGAGGAGGGGCCCGGCCCTGACAGGGTCTGTCATATTGAAAGTATCGTCGAAGGGCCAGGGTTCGGAAAAAAGACGATGTCACGGTGGCAACTCCACGTTCGGGGCGCACGCACGTGACCCCGTGTCCCGAACGAAAGTAAAGTGTTGCATCTTAGTAAAACCTCCCCGGGCTGACCGTGTCTGCGATGTGACGTCCTCAGCGTACGTTCAACCATAAAATGGTCCCATGTCGAATCTGCGTGATGTTTGTTTTGGAGCATCTTAGTAACATTGACACCCTCCCCGGGCTATACCGTGTCTGCGATGTGACGCCTTCAGCATAGGCTTGGTACGTTCAACCATAAAGTGGTCCGAATCTGTGTGATGGTTGTTTTGACTTACGACGTACTATGCCAGACGGGAGCGCAGTGCGCGTCGGCATGGAGAGAAGCAAAACAAAAAGATTGAGGCTGTGTTACGATATCCCACGAGGACTAACCGGGGCCGGAGTTTAAAATATAGGTCGGCAACATTAATAAATATCATTGCTCCCGAGAATTGGACAAAATTTCTAATTCATGGATGGCAGTACTGTACCAGTATCATAGTAGAGTCTCAATTGTCGAGTCGAGAATCGCAGATTAGTAGTTATTTACCTTCCAAATTCCACGGCATCGAAGGCAACAAGGTTCGATCCAAATGATGGCGAATGCGAAAATTCGATCGATTATAAGTATAAGTGGCACACGTCCTCCAAACGGCCCATGGGACTTGCCAGTGGAGACCCTGAGCTCTGGGGAAATGGAACGTCGTGGGGGGTGGGTACGGGCGTAGGTCTTCACGGCAGAGTTGGAACGCGTAGCGCGCATCGTTGTTATTTCCGCTGCAGTCGCAGTCGCCGCCGCCTTCCGGTACGGGTGGAGGACGATTTTGAATTCGTGTATGGTACAATGATTGCCTAGCTCAGATTTGCAAGGACTGCGCGGCTAGGAGATATGGTAGGGACTGCGAGGTGACGTTTTCCTATCCATGCTTGGGGTCACACATTCGCGACCCTCTTCCGAAGAGGACGAGCTCAAGGATGTCTGGTATCATGATATAGAACTTGAATGGTAGGGTGGTGGCATGTTGTGACTCTACAATCAGATCTCTTGTACAAAAATACTAGCTTGTAGAGCTTCGTATCACCTTTAAAGTGGCGTAAGCTGTGCGAATCCAACTTTTGGTGACTCGCTGTTAAAATCAAATACGGTGTAGAACTGCTGGAGGAAGATAGTCCCGATCGACCAGAATTCTAGTCGGGTTCACCAGTCAGCATGGGAGGAGGAAATTCAGATCAGAGGAATCTCACCAGCGCCTCCCACAGACGCAATTCCGGTGAAACATTTTGGCCAATTAGGCATAACCCGTCCCATGTTCATGTTGAGGACCCCGGCAGGTAATACAACCCCCGTCCACCAATGGTAAAGGTCACAGAGGGAAAAGACCTGCATGGGACTACTGGGAGTCAATCAAAAGTACCAAAATCGATCGAAACTCACAGGTGTAATAAACACTACGCCCGTTTATGTATACCTTCCCGCCAGCCGTCGGAGTGTGCAGGGTCGAAACTCGCTTCGGATCACCAAGAATGTAGTGGGCACTGGCAGTATCGATGACAGCGGTTATGTCTGTCAAAACTGTGTATCCGTTGACTTTGATCTCATCGATCTTCAGCTCCCAGAGACCCTGTAAGAAGGAAAATTTAAGCATGCATCCATACCGGCTGGCGTTTGCGCTCACCATCGCCGGATTTGTTACAGGGACAAAGATGAGGGTGTTACGGTAGTAAAGCTTCTCGTTCGTTCCACCAACGTACAGCTCGGCTCCAACAGGGGTGAGCCTGAATGAAAACATTGGTTGAGACAGCTTTCCTTCTTTGTAGAGCGTGTGAAACAGAGGGCTCTCGCCTAGCATTTGCGCTCACTGGATTTATTACAGGGGTGTACACGAGGGTGTCATGAATGTAAAGTGCCTGGTTCGTTCCACCGATGTACATCTCGCCTCCGGGAGAGGTGAGCCTGAGTGAAAACACTGGTTGAGTCAGCTTTTCTTCATTGTCAGCGTCATCAACAGAGGGCTCCGGATGAAATAGTGACGCAGCCGGGAAGGCTAATCCCATTATACCATCTGGAGTAAACTGAGATGCTCCCAAACTTGCAGAGTATGTTGTTGCGGCACCGATGGTCTGAATTTCTGCCTATTCATCGGTCAGAAATGATAATGTTCGCAAACATTACAAACGTACGGTTAAACCAGCAATGGTTACATTGTCCGTGTATTGTTTACCGCTGGCAATCCTACCATCTTGCCAATGTTAAGAGGTTAGGGTGGCTTCTGCAGTTCTCATCACCGGTTACAGCTGGAACAAAGAGGTCGCTGGGCCGAATAAGACGAGCCTGAGAGAGTGGATGGTATTGACAAAAATCACTTACCTAGAACCAGTGTTGAACTGGACTGAGGTAGCGACTAGAGTGAGTGGGTGTCACGAATGCACGGAAAAACTTACCAGTGAAGGGCTGGGGAGGAGTGCCGATTAAATAGTCCCATACCACACGTTGTGCAGAGATCTTGTCAAAGCAAGGCCAGCTGCGGACCTTACCCGTTTCACATGCGGCGTTCCCATGTTCCTTTCGGAGCCATCCATGCCACTTGGCCCATGGATGATCTTGCTAAAACGTGTGAGCAAAAACGATGCCTGAGGACATCACAGGTCGATTTACGCGTTTTGTGACGTGACATGAAATTGGCGCGCGTCGGTATCAGAGAGTGGTATGGCGTACCATCGCTTTTCCCCCTAGAATTAAATGTTTGGGCGGCCAGAACGAAAAATAGCCACTGCAACGGCAACGATCGTGATCACCTTGAAGAACATTAGGTAGTAAATGTGGAGGAGGGCAGATACCATCAAATACGTGCGCTTGACTTAAATAGATGTCGGGATGACATCACGTCTAGGAACTAACCGGATAACAATCAAACTGATTTGAAGTACATGTTTCACGAAAAGAGTCTAGACCCACAAGACGGATTGAACCGCTTTCGTCGCCTCACGCTCCACAACTAACTATCCTCCCCTTGGCAAGACACGCCTACGCAAGCCACTTTTGGCTCCACGATGGCGGACGACCTACATCGAGTGTGTCCTCCAGCATCACCTCCATACGCCCGCCCCGCCAACCAACCGAAATACCCGCGGTTGCAAACAAATTTCGAGAAAGGCGAAGGGGTTCTACCGAATCGCGCTGTGGCCGCGTACGCGCCTTCTGCGGCAAGGTGCCAGTGGGTCGTGGGCGACGAGGCTGACGGCGGTGACGGCATGTTCAAAGGCCGAATGAAGTTTTACCGACCTCGCCGTCATCGACACTGGTGCCCGCTTCATTGTTGGTGATACGCAGCGAGTTTTGGCCCTGCACCAGGCGGCCGGCAGGGCATATCACTGAGGGCGGGGGTGGTTATTACGTCTATGTCAGCGGATCAGAGCTTGTCAGTGAAAGATGCGGTGGAAAACTACCTTACCCTTGGCAGCTCTTACTAACCTGATTACAAATCTGTGACAAAGCGTGACGAAACCAGACGTTCTGGAGAGGTTTCTGCAGCGTAATTTGAAACCCAGCTGACGTGACCCAGAACGTACGAGACTAAATTCGATCACCAGATCAACCGTCGTTTTCGACAGTCAACAGACGGTACCTGGACTCGGACACGTATGTACTTACATGGCAGCTGACGAACCGTCATAAACGCGTACGGATCGGCACCCTCGGCATCCTCGATCTTGTGCTGCCCACGCCACTCTCCTGCGCCACACTCGTGATCAGATCCCCAAGAGGGCCGGTCTGCATGCGCTCAGCCTATCGGGGCCAAACAGTTGCACAAACAATCTCTGAATGGTGTGATAATTGATGTTCGTATTGACGTTGTAGTAGTCAAAATTGACGTCGACGGGTCTACACAGGTGGGAGTTGCATGACGATGTGCCACGGCCCCGTGCGGAGAAAATACAGTATGCGTACTTGTCCTTTGGGAGACCGTCGGCGTCTTCGTCCGCCTCGTGCGCTTCCTTGCGGTTCGATATGATTGGAGAGTCGGAGCGTGGCCATCTGTGCCATGATCTTATAACACGACACCTCGTCACTGGCAGGCAGCGCTCACAAACGTGCGCGCTCTGCTTACATAAGGCGCGGGGTGATTCTCACCACCAGTCACTAAGTATCCCCCGAACGACGTCGCTCGCGAGACGGCGACAACCACAACCACCGTCGTCGTCGAAGGAAGGAAAACTCCTCAGCGGGTCCCTGGAAACGGTAAAGATTTAGGTCGGCCAGAAGCTTCATCTCGTGCGTCTCACCGCGTCCTCGGCAGCGGCACCGAATTCGCCCTCGGAGCCATCATCGCTGACGTCCTGCTTGTAGGACAACGACAAGATCATGGACGCGCTCAAGAGCCCCATTCTCATGCTCACCGAACTGCACACGTCGTCACTCTCACCGAAGCAATATTGAGCTTTGTAAGTACACGCGTCCAGCTCTCTCCAGTTCCTCTGATCACAGTTGAGTCGCAAGATATGGCCATCTCCGGCGCCCTCCAAACTACCTTTACGACGCACGCACTTGCACATCTCTACGAACTAGTCCAGTACGCCGGAAACATAGTCCCCCGTCTCTACGTCATGATCACCGTCGGGTCCGTGTACATGTCTATCCATGGGGAGGGTGCCCAGGCGGTGAGTATCGGGTTGTGCGATCGCGCTATCGATCGTGACTGACGGGTTTTCGGCAGTATCCACACCAGGACAACAAACGGGTGCTGGAATGTTTGCAAAAGTTGTTGCGGATCGCGCATTCGGCGACGGAGGAGATCGTCGCGGTTCAGATATACAGACGCGCTCGATTAGTATCTGTATTACCTTGATCGCGGGGCACTTGCTGTGTGTATCTCTTCTGTCCTTCGTTGTCGACGTTGACGAGTTTCAGACACCGTCACAGGTGGCCCAAAAATTCATCGTTTCATTTGTGGAACACGTTCTCCATCGACACCATCACCTCGAAGGTGTCGCATCTCCGGACATGATCCAACGACATGTCCCGAACACGCTCAAGTATGCACATTCTAAGAAGAGGTCGGAGAATCCGGGGCGGTATGAAGAAGTGGAAATCATTGGAGCGTTTTTGAAGATGGGGATCACGTCTGCCGTCGTCGTCGTCGTCGCCCGCCCTCATCCTCGCCCTTGCCCCACCCTCCTTCCTGAGCGACGTCGCCCTCCATCTCCGTCTCGGTGGCTTCACCGTGACCATCACCCTCGCCTCTTCCACCACCTCATTATCACGCTCCGTCTTCTCCTGGCGACAGCGCAGTGCCCTCGTCTCCTCACCGTCTCCTACCCAGCGAGTCCGAACGGACCCGGACCCGGACCTGCCCTTGCACCTGACCCCTCGAGTTCGCCTTCGCCTTCGCCCTCTTCCTCCTTGCCCTCTTCCACCCAGCGTGTCCGAGCGGACACGCACGTGCCCTCACCCTCACCCATGCGCGGGGTTACCCATGTGCCATGCCATTACCTTCTTTCACAGCCCCATGTTGTAACTTGTACTCTTTAGTTGTAGATTTCCATTCAAAATACATAGTCATTTGTGTTTCATTTTGTGTATTCAGACCAAATTGTGCGGATGAACGTTGAACTCTCCGAAATCGCGCAGTCGAACTCTTGAGTCAATCGCGCGCCCGATCTGCTAAATTGCTATTTTTCTTGGCAGAGTGGCTGATTTTTGCCTTCGTGGGAATCGGGGATCACAAACACTCATGCAAGTCGTTGGCCTTGCACCCACATCCCTGCCCGATCCCGACCATCTCCCATGCACCACCACTTCTCGATCATGTCCATCGTGAGCACCCCACACTCGGAATCTGGATCGAAGAAATCTAGTGCCCTGGACACCACAACGTCGTCCTTCGCGCAGTGACTAATAACTCAATCGCATCTTTTTTTTTCACTGGTAAGTCCCTGTTCTCCCTCTAACGGCGGCTTTGTCCACTAGCGTATCACCAGATCGACTTGTAAATCAGTCATTCTATTCGGCGTCTGTCTCGCTCTGCCACGGCCATGAAACCTCATACGGTAGCCCTAGCACTTCACGAATACCTGGGTCCTGGGCTCCCTTCGCTTACTACGACCATCTACACGCCAGCTGGCGCGGCAGTCCACCAACCATCCTCCTTACCTTACGATCTCAAGGGCAAGGTATGCTTGTTTGAGCAACCTATATTATAGTGTAACAGCTCACTCCGGTTATCATCTAGTGGATCACCCTGGTAGTTTCGCACATTCCTCGTTTATGATAGCCTTGGCCAAGAAGATGCCTTTCGTACGTCTCTGACGTACGTTGGCGGTACAAATCTGATAATGGAAAGCTCATCTTCTACGGAGTCGTCTCTTCCCGCTCCTTTTTTCACTGGGTAAGTACCTGTTCCCCCTCTAATGTCGTTGTCCACTAGTGTATCACCAGGTCCACTTGTAAATCTGTCGGTCTATTCGGCATTTGTCCCGCTTTGCCACGGCCAAGAAATATCGTACGGTATCTAGTACTTCGCGAATACCTGGGCTCCCATCGCTTACCACGACCATCTACACTCCAGCTGACGTGGCAGTGCACCAACCATGCTCGATACCGATCTCAAGGGCAGTGGTGTCATCACGAGCATGTACGATACCGACGAGGTACGCTTGTTACTTTCTATTCAGCATCTGTCTCGCTTTGCTACGGTCATGAAATCTCATACGGTAGCCCTAGTACTTCACGGATACCTGGGCTCCCTTTGCTTACTACGACCATCTACACGAGCTGACGCGGCAGTGCACCAACTATGCTCGATACCTTATGATCCCAAGGGCAATGGTGTCGCCATGTGTATAACACCGATGAGGTATGCTCGTTCGAGCAACCTGATAGCGCAACAGCTCACTCCGGTTATCATTTAGTCGATCACTGGTTTCGCACATTCCTCGTTCATGATAACCTTGGCCAAGAAGATGCCTTTCGTACGTCATTTTAATCTCTGACGTACGTTGGTGGTACAAATCTTCTGCACAGTCCATGTCCAGAATACCGTACGATAGTGGCAAGCTCATTCTCTACGGAGTTGTCTCTTCCCGGCTCCTCCGTGGGGTTTAGTAACAACCCCTCAACGTCCACCGGCACCCCACGGTTCGGTCGGTCGTACCTGGATGAAAATGGTACTTCTACCGTCCTTGATTTCTTTCTGCGCTGCGGGCGTGCTGTATGATGCTAAGGGACCTTGCATTTATGGGAGCAATCGCGCCGTTCTTCCAAGCGACTCTTTGACGCTGAGACGGTTGGTCGGGATGTCTGCGCTCAGCAAGTTTACCCGTCTCCGCGCTCAGCCGCGAAAAGCCCCACGTGAGTACACCCCCGCCACATCCTCACCTCGTCCCCGATCGTCTACCTTCTTCAAGTCCTCCATCACAGATTGGGTCGGGATCCTTACTTCCCTCACATACGAAGACGAAGCCTATGACGGGTGCTGTCTTCCGTACATAGCCATCCCCGACCCCTGCTCATCCCTCCGATAGCATACCAGAATTAGCGACGAGCTTGCAGTCGACCGGGTAATTCCTTATCGCGCCCTAGCTCTGCGCACCACCCGGCTGATCCCCATCAAACCGCAGGCCGTCCGTCGTAGCCAGAGTCGTCAGAAAGTAGATCAAGACGGAGACGACCATCAAAAGTACCGCTCGGCAGATTCTCAAGGTCCTGATAGAAAACGGCGATCACAAGTTCCAGAGTATGACCACCCACCCTCCCTTGACTATGACCTACGCTCACGCTTGGAACATGCAACCGCCTGCTTGGACGACCACCTCATCAACGCACTGAGGCAACTTGCCATTAATCCCATCATAGATACCAAGGTCAAGAAGAAATTGCTCTCCATGCTCACATCGAGGAGCGTCTAGTTCAAGAACGACCTGTCGCTGTCGAGCATCGCCGGGCTCTACAGATAGGCCCGCCCCGTCGACCGGCGATCCCATACTCGCTCAGAAAGCGCCGACGCTCCGTTCCACCGCCCTGCCGGCTTATCACCGACGGACAAGGAAGAGGCAAAGAGGCGCGCTAAATAGGAAACTCCAACGCAGGAATCGTCCACGGAGGGCACCGTTTAACTTTGAGGCGGTCAGCCTCGCACCCTCCTCCTGAGGTTTGAGCCCGACGGTAGCCATGGTCAGCAGAGTGCAAAAGGGCGGAAAGACGTTCACGGAGGTCTATGCAGACTACGTGAAACTCCCCCACTTCATCGCCTATGCCTTGCATCGCACCAAGTTTCCAGGGGCGACGTCGATGCGGGTTCGTTGCCTACCGAGCGCCCGTTTGGACTTCTTCGGAGCCTGCTCGAGTGCGTGTTGGACAATATCTGTTCGGAGCTGGTACGTGGCAGCCCGTATGCTTGCCTGATCAACTATCTAACCTTCTCCTCTTCGATGCCTTTGAGAAGCGATCGATGGCGTTGTCGGTGTCTGTGCTCGGTTCGAGGGACAGGCTACCGTTGTCACTCGTGGAGAGCCGCGGTGGGTCTTGGTCTACGCGGTCGCCGATGCCTACAGGTGTGCACACGTCGTCTGCGTTGGAAGCGGGCACGTTGTCCGTAATAAAGAACGCGATGGACCGGTTGGTGGGCATGATACTATCGCGGGACGCAATCGATGGACCGGTGCTGTGGAAGACGGTGCCGTTCATGCTGCTCGATTCGCTGGCGCATTTGTGTCACGGGGACGCGTCGCGCGTGTTATTGGCATCGTTGATGCGGTATGGCGTCCTGACGAATTTTGTGAGAAGGTTGAAGGAGGCGGAGATGCACTTGCAGTGTGTGTTGAAGCCTGATTCGGGTGCGTCGTTTCGAGTCTCGTCGCCGTGTGTGGACTGACGGATTTTGCAGACGACTTGAACCCGTTGTACGTGTACAAGGCCAAGATGTCC
>JBBPNU010000437.1:0-17334 GCA_038091055.1 Leccinum angustisporum
AAGGAGCGACGACGGAGGGAGCGCCGCCAGCAGAGCCCATGCCAGAACCAGCGCTGGATCCTGAGCCCATGCCGACACCTGCACCGCAGGAGGAACCACCGGTATCGGCGGTGGAGCAGTCGACTACGGAGAACCCGACCGATGCGCCGGGAGAGGAAGAGCAGGAAGACACTGGGTTCGCGACGACGAAAAAGGGAAAGAAGGGTGGTGGAGGTGGTGCAAAGAAGAAGGGAAAGAAGTAATCAGGCGGGAGACTCGGATGCGCTGGTGCTCGAGCGGAACATTTTGTTTTCTTCGTGCAGACGACTCATCGACACTTGCTTTCTTAACCTAACCACTGGCATTTGTAAGAACAATGAAATGTCAGCATGAGTTGTCAAGGTTACCAACTACATCGAAACAAAACTATGAAGATGAGGGTATAATATGTATGCCAAGCATGCAAAATGATCTATGTGTGAACCAAAAATGCAATGAAACAGAGGTATGTATGTTGCAAATGGTCATCAAATAATTTATCTATCTACCAAAATGAATATAAGGAGGGACCCAAAAGTGAATAACACCTAGGCTAGAGTTCCAGAGATTCTGGATGGTGTGTGTAGTGCAATGCTGCAGCCTGCTGCATACTCAAAATGTGTATTTAATATGTTCCCAAGGTTCAAGTTGTTCAACAGAGCTGGCTTGTTAGGAATCTAGGCATCAGCCAGACAGCTTTCTCTTTGATGATTGATAGTGAAGAGATGATAAATTACCAAGGTTATTCAATAAACTTGGCCTGTTTGTATGCCTGCTGGGCATCAGACAGACTGCATCCTTCAGCATCATGGTGCTCAAAACATCTCTCTAGTGAAATCCCTGGGAAGGTTGTTCAACAAAGATGACACATCTGGATGGCTACAGTGGGGCATAAGATTCATGGCAGGCCCAACCTTAGAATTTCCTCCTCACATAATCACTGAGGGAAGTAAACACAATTATGATCAGTGTAATTGTAAATGAAAATTGAATTTCAATTTTAATCTCACTGAAGTTGTACCCAGTTGTTTTCAGTGTGAATAATTCTCATTGATGTTCACCAGTCTAAAAATTTTCAATGATCTTCACTTACCACATCTAAATGTTGTCTAAATGTGACCAAACACTACCAGCATGGCAGGGGAGCAAACAATCTCTTGCAGTATATATGCTGGCAAATGGCTCAAATTTTTTTGTTCAAGTCCAACTGGACTATATATATATTACAGCAGTTTGCATATCTGATGGCACTCGCAACTTTGAAAAACATTACACAATAATGGCTGGACTTAGAAAAATTTGCTTGTTTCAGCACTCACCACTGTAGTACTGTATATCTCTACTAGTTACAAACTTATAATAACTTGGTGCCTGTTTGTTGTTGTTGTGTGTCGTGGTGTGCCATCGCATCATCACATCCCTGTTGTTCTCGCGTCCCCATCGTTGCCCTCTCCACGTCCCATGTCCCAGTCCTTGTCCTCGTGTCCCTGTCCCTATTGTTGCCCTCCCCATGTACCAGTCCTTGTCCTCGCGTCCCCGTCCCTGACCTCCTAGCATCATTGTCGCATCACAGCAGTCATGGTGCTGCGTCAATGTCATCCTCGTGCCTCTGTGACTCTATCCCCGAGTCCCGACCTCCTTGCATCATTCTTGTTGTCGCGTCGTCATCTGTGTCGCCAGTGGGCGTCATGTTGTCCGTGTCATCATGGGGTGGGGGCATGCACTGGGAGAGAGAAGGGTGAGCAATGGAGTGAGGGAGTGAGAGTGGCAGGAACACATGTCGTTGTCGCATTCATTGTCACCTTCCATTTCCATCATCCTTGTCGCACTGTCACCTTCTACTGTCTCCCTCTTCTGGTCATTGAGTTCGAGCACGTGTTATCTCAACGATGTTGCACGTGATGCGTGCGTGCATGTGTTGTTCAATGTTGTGGGTAAGGCATAGTTCAAGGTGAGGGTGGGGTAGATGGCATAAAGAAACACACAAATTTTTCTAAGTCCAGCCATTATTGTGTAATGTTTTTCAAAGTCGCGAGTGCCATTAGATATGCAAACTGCTGTAATGCATAAGGCCCTTCACTGGATATTAAGGTCAAGGGTTCGAACCTGCAAAGTGTAGGATTTTTTAGGATTTTTTTTCTCTCAATGCGGCCTGCCTTTCAATGGAGCAAGTGTACCAATATGGGTGTAGATCTGAAATCCATCAATGGCAGGCATGATAGAATAATACTATGTTTATCAGCATTATATACAATGAAAATCATCCAAAATCTCATCAATCTTTACTAGAGAAAGTGAGCAATCAGTGTATGTCCATCATTGTATTTCATTCATTTTCATATCCAATCTCGGTGGTTATTGATGATTCCGACATTGGTGATCCTTGTATTTACTTCCCTCAGTGATATATACAAAATTACATTCATGAACCAATTACATGCATGCAACAATGAATAGTGATTTTTTTCTGGATTCTTGGCTGTTTCAACTATCTTTCTTTGCCCTTTTGTCATCTATGTTTCTTCTTCAAAACAACTTGATGTTCTAACTTCCATACTGAGTGAGGAGTTCATTCAATTGCTGACAGTGGAGGGTTATTAGATGAAAAAAAGATATACTGAACATACTGATGCGATTCTGAAGAATGACATTCATAATCATCTTCACCTTTTCTTCTTTGGATGCTTTGCCATATTGATCAAAAATCCCCTTCATAGCTAATTTCACCTTCTTGGGTATGTTTGATGCCTTGTACTTTTGAGCAGCAGATGGCAGTGGTTGAGAATCCTTTTCATGGAAAAGATGGAAAGAATGCTCCAGAATGAGCAGTATATCTAAATGATAATACATTGTGTTGTGTTGTATTTCTAAAAATAATGTGGAAAAGAAAAAAAGAACATACCAGTACTAGTTAGAAGGATTTGCTGCCATGTACCCAGATTCCTCTATAATTGTTAGTTTGATGTTGATACAAAATGAAATGAATGAGGAATTTACAATACTATGAGGCTTCAGAATAGAAGATTGCTCAGTATCAATATATGACTGAATAGCAAAACATTAGAACCAAAAGACACTACAATTAATTCACATACAATGTGATTATGAATAATCTAATAGTAACAATGCATTGACATATGTGAACAAAAACCAGGTAATCATGAAAATAAATTCACCATCTATAAGTAAATAAATATTATGGACAATATATTGAATTGAAACAATACACACTTACAGACTAGAATTGAATAATATAATATAATTTGATTATAGGATCAGATATCAATATTGTATCACAATAGTAATAAATAACTTACATCCTGAAAACAATTGAATGATGTTTGAAGCACCATATGTATAAAATGAGCGTAATGTATGCCACCAAATATAATATATAGTAACTTACAGCCTTGAAATTGTTGAATGGTTAGTGAACAAAAGAGACCAACTGAAACAAAAAATACACTGCCTACCTCCTATGAGGAATTCAAGTTATTGATCATTAGTATGATGATACTACCTGACCAAATTCTATAATATACCTCCTATAACCATTCAAAAATGAACAGTTGAAATGTGATTATGAATTTCATGGTAAAAAGTGGCTTACAGTCTGTAATAAATAAAACACAAGAAGATAGATGTTAGATATAATATTTTTATATTGACTTATAACAATGAAAAGCTCACTAGCTGAATAAACAGAAATAAAAGGGAGTCAAAAATATGCATCAACAATATGACAAGCAACACACATTCTACAAATGAAATAAAATGAGCAAAATAATGAATCTGTTAAATTGTTGTGTGAAAAAATCTATAACCCACTTGCTGTCATTTGAACATAAAAGAGTCACATTGAATTATCATTGTTGTAATTATTTCATGATGCAAAACTTACCAACTTTTATGTAAAAAGCAAAATGGAGGATGAATGGGGATGGAATCATTAGCATCACCATTCTCTGTTACATTCCACAATGCACAACTCACACTCTGTCATTTCCAGAGCAAAATAGAGAATGAATGGACATGGCATGATTAGTATCACCACTCTGTGCCACATTCCACAATGCACAACTCACATTCTGTCATTTCCAGAGCAGAATGAATGGACATGGTATCATCAGCATCATCACTCTCTGCCATATTCCAGCATGCATAACTCACTCCCTGTCATTTCCAGAGTAAAATGGAGAATGAATGGACATGCCAGGCATCATCAGCATCACCACTCTCTGCTACATTCCACGATGCACAACTCACCTCCTTTTATTTCCAGAGCAGAGTGCAGAATGAATAGGACATGGCATCATCAGCATCATAACTCTTTGTTACATTCCATAATGCACAACTCACATACTGTCATTTCCAGAGCAGAATGGAGAATGAATAAATGTGGTATCATCAATATCACTTCTCTTTGCCACATTCTACAATGCACAACTCACTTCCTGTCATTTCCAGAGCAGAATGGTGAATAAATGGACATGGCATCATCAGCATCACCACACTCTGTCACATTTCACAATGCACAACTCACAACCTGCCATTTGCAGAGGAAAATGGTGAATGAATGGACATGGCATCATCAGCACTGTCTGTTACACATTCCACAATACACAACTCACTCTCCTGATGGTATATGCAACGTCGTCTTCAGAGAATGTGTCGATGTACTCGCTCCGCACTTACTTCGCTTATTCCAGGCGACGTTCGACCTAAACGTATTCTACCCTCCCTGGAGGGAGTTCACGACTGTGGTCCTTCGAAAGCCGGGCAAACCTGACTACACAATACCAAAGGCATACCGGCCGATTGCTCTATTGAATACTACGTATAAATTACTCTCGTCCATCGTTGCTAACCACTTGTCAGAAGTCCTCGAGAAGCACAACCTCATCCCCCCGACCCATTTTGGTGGACGCCCGGGTCGCTCTACCACGGACTCTCTGCATCTCCTGGAAGCAACGATCAAACATGCATGGCGAAACCATCAGGTAGTCTCAGTACTATTCTTGGATATCGAAGGGGCATTCCCTAACGCGGTAAACGACCGATTGATACACAACATGCGCTCACGCAAAATCCCAGAGAATATCATTTCATTTACCCGCCTCGCTCTCGCAAACCGACAAACCAAGATGAAATTCGACGGATACCTCTCCAACAATTGGATTCCAATCAACAACGGTATCGGCCAGGGAGACCCACTGTCCATGGTCCTCTACATCATATATAATGCCGACCTCTTGGAAATCTGCAACGGACGTGAGAAGACAGAACGAGCACAAGCGTTCGTGGATGATACGATGCTCATGGCCATCGGTAAAACCTTCGAGGAAACACATGCCACCCTAAAGGATATGATGGAGCGCAGTGGAGGAGGATACGACTGGGCCAGATCTCACAATTCACGCTTCGAAACGTCTAAGTTTGCTCTCCTAGATTTCTGCACCCAAGCAAAGAAACCCCGCCCCGATCTCCAACTACAAGGTACCACCATCACCCCGTCTACTCAATACAAGTTCCTCGGAGTAATCATCGACCAAACACTCAACTGGTCGGCTCAAACGACATACGCGATAGCGAAAGGAACCGCATACGCTCTACAACTTAAGCGCCTCTCCTCCTGCTCCTTTGGTATCCCCGTCGCACTGATGAAACGACTGTACCTAGCAGTCGCCATACCAAAGACCTTATACGCAGTGGACGTCTGGATTCGCCCGATATACACGACGGAAAACGGCGTCTGCACCGCGGGTTCAAAAGGAGCTATAAGAAAGATGAATAGCGTACAAAGGATCGCGATGCTAAGTGTCACCGGCGCTATGCGCACCGCTCCCACTGACACCCTCGAAGTACTTAGCAACACCTGGCCGCTTATCCATCGAATCCAAAATCTATGCCACCAATCCACCCTACGGTTAGCCGCCGTCCCCCAGTCACATCCTTTATTCGCATACGTCAAAAGGGCGGCGAACAAATTCGTCCGACGACACAGGTCTGCCCTCCACTACCTGTTCAACGCTTACGCCATCAAACCAGATGATATCGAACCGCTCACTCGCAACAACCCCATCCCAATAATCAACCCCCCTTTCCGAACCTACATCGCCCCAAACGCCGAAACCGCGATCGAAGACTTGGCCGAAATCACCCGACAACGACATACGACAATATTCAGCGACGCCGGTTCCAGCACCGACAAAGGAGTAGGAGCGGCAGCCGTCTATCTACCGACCGATGCCCATCCCAAAACTCTCCGTTATCATCTGGGCAAACCGGAAAAGCATACGGTATACATCAGGAAATTGATGAGAGTCTGCTCAACATTTATAAAACATTAACATATTTGTCAAGTACACTCAAAATCATAATTCTGATACACATTTAGATCATGCCAGATACTGCATGTGAGTGTGGATAAATATAATAACTTATAGCAAGCCTTTGACTTCTTACCTATTCCCTCACTGTAATCCAATTTAGCTCATTTATCCAAATGGTTATGGACTTGATCAATGTTCACTCATTGCTAGATATGATAGATGCTAACAATGCAATATATCTGATCAGGCATTTCTTGTTTATTGACCAGATCACAATCATATTTGATAGTATAATTGATCCTACAATAACATAAATAATATACTATGTACATCAGATCTCCATTATCACAAAGATGATGATAGTCATGGATATCTACTATGTAGCAGTTGATGTCCTTGACAACATTTTCCTATCCTAGCCATATGATCTATACCATCATGGAGACAATGATATTTGTTTCAATTAGCATCAGTATGACTTATTGGCATATTTGTCAAATACACCCAAAAGAAATAGACTTGATCAATGTACACTCATTGATATATATGCTAAATGCTAACACTATAATAAATTTGTTCAGGCACTTCTTGCTTGTTGATCAGATCAGATTGATTAGAATAATATATTTGATACTATGTATCATCAATAATATCCTATTTACACTAGATCTTCCAAACAACAATGATGACTATAGTCATATATGTCTGTTGTATGTGCCTTAGATCTCATCCTCCTACTTGAGCTATGAGATCTACACAATCATTGAGATTACTATAGTCATTACCATATTATTGGCATACCAGCTCATAACCTTCCTCACGATATATATCATACAGTAGATCTGCACAATTACAATGATGTCTATAGTCATGTGTATATAGTATATAGCAGTTGATGACATTGATCATATATTTCTATTCTGGCTATGAGATCTACACTATCATTGAGATTACTATAGTCATTACCATATTATTGGCATACCAGCTCATAACCTTCCTCATGATATATATCATACAGTAGATCTGCACAATTACAATGATGTCTATAGTCATGTATGTCTAGTATATAGCAGTTGATGCCTTTGTTGATCATATTGGTATAATTGAACAGTAGTATTCTTCTGAGGCTTTTGATCTCCTTCATAAGATTAATGCAATTGATATGATCTATGTTACTTATACACATGAGAAGCTTTACATCAAGCATGAATTTGATCAAAACTATCATATTGAGAAAATAGACCAGAATCTCTTTAAATACATCTGATGGTCATGACTATGTTGTAGACATTGGATTTACACATTGCCAGAAAAGTTCAATTGAATGAAAACTCGTGTCATAATTTGGTAAAAGAACAAAATTCTATAGATTTCATTATCAGATACATATATACGTCATGCATTAGTGGTCTATTGTATGCCAACAAAACCGTAGATCATGTAAAATCATTCGAAGCACTTCGAGGTTTTCCACAGTAGACCAAGCGCACATGACTAGTAGAGCTGCGAAAGGACAACGCGCCGACTCGGAGATGATTACATTAATTGACATCGGCAACCACTTGATCCCTTTCCCTTCTCTCCGCGCGCTTCTGCCGGATTCGGGCAAGCGCACTGTTTTTGGACGGCAGGAGCGAAGTTTCATTGTAAAGGGGGAAAATCTGACTATTATCACGTCATAAAAATTGAAAACTGATCACAAGAACATCAAAACTCACCGGTTCCACCACATCATCAACTGATCGACCTCCTCTTTCTCCTCAGGGTCCTCAAGTAACTCCAGGATGCTATTATAGAATCGCTCGGAATCTGTAATGAGATCCGTGCGAGAAAATACTTGTGCTGAGGTCAGTGCAAATCGAGCCTATCACTGATGAGTGTGTGACACGCGCAAGAATTTTTACTGCTTACTTGTGTCGCGACATAAGCCAGGGAGGCTTTTGTCACGGCGCGCATGCCGTGGATGCGAGCATTCCCGGAGCGCGTGGCCTTGGGTTCTTGATCCACGGAGCTAGGAGATGTAAATATATGCTTGAAAGCCTGTGTTGACAATTACAGTGTGCGACAGTAGCGATTAGATGATCGACACTTACGGATACGAGGAGGCCGCTACGAAGAAGCCCGTTCCAGGGATCTTCAGTATCATACATGTAGTTTGCGTACAAAAATACCGGCCACTGGTCCCCGGATACTTGCAATTCTCCATTTGCTAGTTTTGTACGCGTCCTGCAAGTCACATTCACATTATCAGTTTTTAGCGGATACGTGAAAAGACACCTACTCGATATTATTCCAATCCAGACCGGCCGGACAGAGAAGTGCCCCGGTGCGATCGTGAACGAAACCTCGTCCCGATTTAACGTTACGGGGGATGTGAGGGGTCAACGATTGACCTTTGGGTGTGATCCAATCGATAATCGGACCCTTCATTCCCTTGGTATCATCGGCCCTAGCACCGTTGGCGCCCTTCTGGATCTGAAGGTCGATAAACGGTAAGTGGGCACAATGTCAAATATATGACGAGAGAACGTACCAAGTCGGCGATCGCAATGACGTCCTCCTCCGATGACTCCATAAGTCGTTGGTCTAGCCCCGGTACGATACGAATGAGCTCGCGGAAGACAGCGCACTCTTTTCTTTCGCTGCGGGCCAGATCAGACTCGAAATGAAGAGTTAATGTAGTACGTACGCGACAGTTAATAGCTCCTCATCGATGTCATCAGACATAACCTGAAGACCGTTCGTCATCAGCGTCTGCACATTGCAGAAGGCGTGAACGGCCCTGCCAAAATGCCGCCCATGATGGACTAATGGGTCTTGAGTAGTGCTATAATGTATAAAGTTAGTACCGTATCATTCCTCAGATTCAATGAAAACCTACGGTTTTTTCCGCGGACCCAGCTGCAAAGCGCTGGAGGATCCACGCTTCAAGTTCCTACAGGAAGTAGGTTGTTCGTCGCTAGGCATAGAAGAGGAAGCGGACATGAACAGTAAGCTGAAAGGTGATCGGGAGGGACCTACTACTTGGGCAGTCACCATCCAACGAGCCTTTTATATGCTGCAAGACGCCAGGGAAGAGAACGAACTTGAGGGTCAGCTTCAGATTCAAGGACTTTGAGTCCGAGTCCGACTGATCGGCGGCAGCGATAGCGGCTATGGCGTATGTGAATATCATCCCTTCAGCTTTTGGCGGGTGAGAAAAGAATTATGTAAGTTCGGTCAGACTCGGATCCGAATCCGGGCCTACAGTGATCCCTACGATACGGTTGCGGTGTCGGTAAGTAATGGACCTCCGAGACCGCCGATTAGTTGACTCTCGTAGTTGCTTCGAGTTAGGTGTGTTGGGGACTCAATTCTTCTATTACTATTCGGTGACACTGGTACTTGCTGAATCGCGCGACCGGCACTTGATCAACTTGAAGTGAGCAGCCCGACTCAGTCACTCAGTCACTTACACCGTTGGTTCAGCAGATTTGGGGGCTCGGAGTCCCGGATCACTCAGATCTGCAAGCTTAACCTTCCGAGCTGAGGTTCAAGTATATTATGACATCGTTCACAATTTAGCTATGCGGACGGCGGCGGCTGAATACCATCCCTTGCGGTGATTAGCGTCAGCTACACCTTTTGGCGGGTGAGAAAAAACTAGGCGCCCTTGCCGCCTCACGATGTTTTTCCCATCACTGACCCGCTTCCAGATTCCCTTTAGCGTTCGGTGCAGCATATCTCGGTGTTTATAGTAGCCACTGTCAGTGACTACGCGGGTCACGGTGTCGGTAAGTAATGGACCTCACCGCCAATTAATTGACTGATAGGCTTTATTCTGTGTGTTAGACTAGACATGGATTTGCTTCTTTGATTGCTATTCCGCGACACACTGATAGGCTCGCTGAATCTCGTGGTCTGCGTTTGATCAAGTGAGCAGCCTGCTTTGCAGTAATACCATTGGTTCGGCAGGTCCGGGTGCGCCTGGCACGATATTTTCCCGACGGATCCGAGTCACTCGTTTGCAAGTTTAACATTCCGAGTCGCTGCCGAAAGCTCACGGCATTTTCAAGTCTACCGTTCTTTCAGATCTAAACCGGTCGGTAATTTGAAGTAATGCAACTCCGAGTCACCGCTGGAGCGGCAGCATTTACCGTTTATTTGGCAGGTGTGAAAAAACTACCCTGGTACCCAACTTTACTCGATTTTCCCATCACTGACTCCATGTACTAAGTACTTACGCGAAATGATCTGCGTGACCATATGTGGTCCAGCCGGCAGGCTTATAAGGATCAACCACTCAGCTGGTCAGAAGGAACGAAGTCTACTATGGCGCGTTTCCCAGATGACTCCCAACATGGAGGTACATACCCTCGTGCCACTGTTACACATTATCCTCTCACTGACGCTGACCGGCAGCTTCTCCACCGATTCGAAATCGCCGGGTGGCCATGGCCACTGAGTCAGGACATCATTTCGATGATTCGGAACTTTTGCCATATGAGCGATGTCCAGACATTTCCGGTGAGCAAAAGTTCGACGAGTACTGCCTTATAAAGTTACTGACAAGTTTAGATGCCCGACAACAACTCCCTCGACAACGTTGCTGCCTCGGTGACTGCCGTGACGATCCTCGTTCAGGTAGTGACTCTTCTGCGAAGGAGATCCCCGAATGCGAGACCGAGTTAATAAATCCCTTAGACGAGTCGTTGTCTAGTCTGCTTCGGGAAATACAATCGATGAAGACGCTACTACTAGTAGGACAGTTGGTGGGCGACATGCCAGCAAAGTCGGATTTACTCGGTGGCTCCATTGGTGCTTCTCAGGTCTGTAGGATATGTCGACTTCACACTGGTAGTACTCGGCAAGTGCAGCTCGAAGGCAATAACTAGGAGGGTGGTTAATTTTTACTGATACAGACGGGATCATCTCAAATACAGACGGGATCAACTCCCATGATATCATCGTTACATGGATTCAGTTCCCGCCCTTAGAATAATTGCACACCAATAATAATAATTTACTGCCAGCTCGTCCTACTACTAGGGAACTGAGGAGTACAGAGCACAACAAAAATCCGTTGTCTGAAACATAAATAAAGTGCACGTTGCTGTTGGATTCTGAGAAGGATTCTGACTGGGGCTGTGAGCAAAATGCTAGAGTGGAAACAGATGTGACCCACGTTCAGCGCTCCTCCGTCACGCGTCACGGTGGCATCCTGCGAACCTGAGCGTGAGAAGGTCTGACGTGGCCTGGGAACGAGGCAGATAGTGACTCACCCTTGACCTCAAGAGGGACATTTTGAGAGAGGACACAGGGTCTCGTTAACAGTCAAACCACCGATTGTCAGAAGATAGTGTGCTTCTGGATTCGTAGGACTTATTGTGCCCAAGAGTCGAGCGTGAGCACGTTCTATTGCCTCCACAGCAACGTGCTGTGCAAGCACTTTGTGAACCCTCTCGAGCGACTTCTGAGCCTTCAACATGGTCTCCATCGCAAGTTTCTTCTCCGCCAATGCAATACACCAGAGATCAGCTTGCTGGGCAGCATCTTGTTCGATGGATGAGATTGAGTCCGAGTCGTCACTGTGCTAATTCAAGAGTCTCCGATAAGTAGGCAATCACGAATAAGACCTTAAGGATTACCTGAGCATCATCTGATTCCTCAGTATCCTCAGTATCCGAGGAGCTTGGCGAAGATTCGGTAAAGGGGGATGGTGGTGAGGAACATGGAGGAGACGTATGATAAAACGATTCGGCGGTGGATAAGGGAGCCTTGTGGTGTGGTATATCCAAAGACAGGGTTGGATGAATAGCCCAGATATCTTCTAATTGGGTGTGCCCGAAGGTGCTCATGATGATCAATACAAAACTTACAACTCGGAGGAGAGGGTGATAATGGTAGTAAGCACAAGTGGACCGTGAGATCTCACACTATATGTGACCCTCCGATAGGTCGGGCACGGAGATCCCCGAGCCTGCGGTCCACAGAAGAGCAAAATGCCCCATACAGTGACCGCACGTGGCACATGGTCACGGTAAACTTGAACGTGGTAGAGCTCATTGCAAACTTGAATGCAACCGCGCAAGAACTTGAATCTGTGGATGATGATCATTTCCACACTGTAAGATGGTGGTATTGGCGCCTCATCTCCTCCTCTTATCCTCTTATGCCTTCATGTCGTTTGCATGTCGTGATATATTTCTTAGAATTTCAGCTTGTCCGAGTCACGTTTCCCATGTTTGCTTGCGAAATTGATGTTTGGAGCCTTAGGTTGGTACGATTGCATGCAATGATTGGATGGAGAGTAGTGGTACTGGATGAACTCGGTTTCAATGAGTCGAACTCCGACTCGGAATGTATAGGCGTGAAGTAGGACTCCGAACACTCTCCTCAAGAAAAATTGCGAAAAGTTGCTGCTCACTGGCAATAGTATGGAGCTTGTGCTTGACTCGGATACGTCGAACTTTGTGGTCAGTACGTCGGATTTTGTGCTCGCTTTGTGCTCAGTTCGTAGTGTCAACTGCAATTCTTTGTTCTGCTAGTGACGCGAACTTTCCACCGATTCAAGTTTGCCTGGCCGAATCTGGCTGCCATCATGCCTCATCAGCTCGTTCAATCTAAAGGTATATTATATGTCTCGCCTCTCAAGATCTCACCGGCACCCCCGATGGCGCCAACGTAGTAAAGAATTGTAAATATAGCGAGTGTTCTTCAGGGCCCTCCACATCATCTCGATGCGGCGTTATCGTCTCCCCGCGCGGACTCCGGAGATACCATCGATTTGTTTCAACATTATCGAGCTCCATCAGGATGTGATCAAGAAGATCTGTGACGCTGCTGTGTCCCTCCCGGGCCGCACACCTCCCTCCTTCAAACAATCAGAGTCTCACCGTGACATCAGCCGGGTCGTCAACATGCTTCACCCGAAACACACCGGCGGGGAGTCTGATAGCAACGCAGAGGAGGATGATTCCGAGATTCGGACGACAGGTCGGAGGATTCCAGTCGCCGTCAAGACCCAGCTTATGATCAGATCATCTTGCGTCCCGTGAGCGGAATCATTGGGTTTAAGATCTCCTTTGATGCTCGCGTCCGTGCTAACCCTGAGTCAGTCCGCTCGTTCATTCATAATCCATTGTAATTTACGTTTCATACTGCGTGTATCGCTCTTCAGATTTCAAACCCCGTCGCCCTCTGGCATCTCTCGATGTTCTCGAAAATTTGTCTATGAGCACCAGCTCAGACGATCGCTTTTCCGTGTGTTCGAAGCTTCCGCGGAAGCTTCTTATCAGAAATGACGGCCTGCGGGACAAAGAAGAAAAACGTACCCATCAATCTTCAGCACCAGCAACACCTTGTCCATCGCTTCCACCCCCACTTCTTTCCGTCTATTCGACGTAGTGCGCCTAATTCAATCGACAGAGCCACCACCATCAGATAGTGACCGCGTACGGGAACGAATTGAAAACTTTGCCATCCGAGTCCCCCCGATACGTCTGTCGTCGAGAACGGGTTGAATCGCATGCCAGTGAGACCTGTCGAACGACACGAGCAGGATCGGTGGTCAGCACAAGCACGTCGCTACTCACTTGGAATTCTTCCACGAAGAGCATGGAGGTCGGCGTGCCTGTGTTGGGAATCTACGTCGACGAATATAGTGAGCGATGCCCGCGAACAAACTGGACATACCCGCCAACATGTACAAATTGGGGATGTCGAGGAATGTCGTACCCAAGTAGCCAGTGAGACCGCCATGAGCATCGTAATATCCCTTAATCGTCGTTCTGTTTAATCCGTTGATGTTCACAGGATACTGATCCTGAGGTACAATGCCGTCAGTACATCCGCTACAGGAAAGGGCTGGCATGAATGACCCCCATGAATCCCGTCGCATAGATGATGACGTCAAACGGTAACACTTCACCTGTCCAAGGAAGAAACGCCACAATTAGCAGCATATCGAGGAGCAATATGACTTGCTTTCTTCCTGAGAATACCATTCTCCACTATTTGTTCGATTCCATCAAAGTTGAGCGCAACATTCGTTAGACTTAAATCTTTGACTCGGAGGTAACCGCTATCAACCACTACATGGGAGTCAACTGCATGATCGACCAGAAGCCGCAAAATTGCCCACCTGTTCGTTTGCACCAAGGAACTATGAGGGCATTAAAATACAGTGCAGCTGGAACGAACACCAAACTCACGAAGTGTAGGTATCAAACGGTCGTGATACTTGCTCGGCGTGCTATCTAGTATATACTGTCATAAAGCCTGCAAGACATTGATAATGTGCACGAGTCACACGAGACGAAAAACCACACCTGACAACGTCTCTCACTTCTCACTGGCACGGCTTGTTGCACTGGGAGTTCTCAGTAGCTTAGGGCCAGTCGAACTGTAAACGTGTTGGTGCGAATCACCGAACGAAAGGGGAACGTGGCCACCTTGGACATGATGGATACGCAGTAAAGCCACATAACAAAGGGAATATTGGCGAATGCCTGCTTTGCCGCGTCAGAATATGGTATATGGGGCTGAAATTGTGAGTAATTGATGGAGTACACTGCAGACTGAGAGACCGTATTAAACCACACCGGAGTATGAATGAAGTTCGCGATGTGGTGGATATGCGGCAAGGGCAGGGACGAATTGCACGTTAGTGAATGATGTCAATGTGCTGGCCAGGGACTGGTTGGTTCGAAAAGTACCCAGAGGAGGCGCTACCAACGACCGCAACACGTTTGTGACGGAGGTCTAGTCGCTGAGGCCAAGTCGCTGAACTCGGAACACCCTTGATTCCTGGTGGTACTATTTCAAGTTCGTACGGTATCCTCCGAGTCAGGCTCGCTGAGCATCTCGAGAATTCCCACAGCCGAAATAACTTGAACGATCTGCGCTGTATCAGCGACCTTTTTTCCCCGTCAGAACGTCTTCAACAACAATCTCGTAATGATTTTGTGAGACATTCCACTCGGCATACATCACTCTGGTATCGAAAACGAGATGAGAATACAGTCCATATTTCTTTGCAAGGATACTCTTGGATCTCGGGTTGAAGACCGTGAGTTTTGTTCCAATTGGGATTGAGATCAGAGGACAAGCTATACCAGTGTACTCTACGTCGGAAGAGCCGCGGCAGTCCCAGGAGGGGTAAGCAGAGGACTTTGAGACGAGATGTGGCACATACTTATGGGATATGTGTTGGCCTCGCAGCGAGAACATCCGAGTCAGGAATTCATCGTTGGTGTGTACGAGCAATCCGAATCACCCGGGGCCCTGTAACAGCCGCGTACTTCAGCCCCTTTTCGTATATCTAGAAATGACAGTGAGCGTTTTCGTCCATCGAAGCACCCGATACTCACAGTGAAATTCTGGAAGCCAAGGCGGGATTTGAGCGCAATAACAAAGGACAAGCCTCCAACGCTTGACCACGAATGAGGACGCGATATTTAAGCAACGCGATAACGCACCCAACACCCACATCAGCAAACTGAGATTTGTAGTACAGCTATAACAGGATTCTTCATATGTCTACAGCATGTCACAGGGTTTCAGGCCCATACAGGCCTGTATAACTTCACAGTATATTGTCAGAGGTGTCCAAGTCAACTTGAAGTTGCCAGCCTGATGCACTCACTGGCCCGGACCGGCCCGGGTGTCACTATTGTGAGTCACACCCACTCCGACGTGAGAATATTAGTGACGCAAAAATGAAGACTCGCTTCTGAGAATTAAAGCTAAACAAATACTAATAACAATATATAAAGACATTATAATCCTAGTAACACGAAGTGGAACATTTATATCACGCAAGTTCTACCTGCTGTGCTGCACCCGACCCGCCGCAAGTTGTGGCCAGCACAACACACTGAGTTATCATCATCGCGTCTTTGTAGCCACATCATTGTCTTGGTCATGTTGATCCGCAGGTCATGATTGCATCGGAGTCCTGCCAGTGGGGAACTGTACGGGTATGGCTAATCCGCCACGGGTACCCATGAGCGTCATCATGCGTCGTGGCATGCCCAGTCCCGATGCATCTCGTCGTTGTTGCACTATCGTCATCATCTTGCCGTCGGTCGCATCGTCGTCCCGTCGTTGTCATCTCGTCTCGCCTCATCCCCATCTCGTTTCCGTCCCCATCTCGTTTCCGTCCCCATCTCGTTTCCGTCCCCCATCCTTCATTCCCGCGTTGCCGGTCGATGTCGTCGTTGTCGTCGTTGTCGATTGACATCGTCTTCCGTCCCCATTCTCTGTCATGTCGGCGTCACAACACGTTGTGGTGTCCCCGTCGCGGCATGCTCGGGACATGCGCTGTCGTCGCATGGCGTCCTCACGCTGTGGGGGTGCACTGGCGGCGTTGACGAGGTGTGGCGGAAGGTGGGTGAGGGTGAGAAGCGGGGTGAGAGGGTGAGTGTATGAGCGAGCGTTAGGTGGCAGTAACGCACGTCGTCATCGTCGTCGTCACCGTCCGTCGCCCCTCGGCCTCGTGTTGCCATCTCCCTCGCCTCGTCGCACGCCTTCGTCTCTCGTCTCCCTTGTCGTCGAATCATCTTGTCATCGTCTCAACGTCTTCAAGTCGTCGAGTCGTTGTCGAGTTCGTCGTCGTATCGTTGTCGCGTCGACGCGTGGTGTTGCCAGCACGTGTCGTGGTGTCAACGTGTTCGTCGTCGTATTCAACGCTTCGAGGAAGAAACAAGTGAGTGCGGCAGCATCAGAATGAGCGGACCGGTCCATTTCGGCCTTTTTACCGCTCTTGATCGCAGACTCAAATGTGATCTCGGGCGCGTTCAGGGAGGCCATGCGACGTGGGTCCGAGTGGCCTGAAAAGATAACTAGCGCGGTGCGTGTCGGGAGGGAGGCTCGCGAGGTGGTCGTTTAGCGTCGCTTGAGCAGCTGCGAGGCTTTCTGGCGAGACCTCCGTCGGCTGGGGCTGTGTGGCTGCTCCAACGGGCGCGTCCGCCATCGCTTTGGGCGTCAACACTGGTAGAGAATG
>JBBPNU010000438.1:0-17326 GCA_038091055.1 Leccinum angustisporum
TATAGATGTCGGATTATGTTGTTAGCGTTCCGTTTGGTTTAGGATCGAATGCCGGTAGGTACATCAGGCCAGACAGGGATGAATCAACTAGTAGATTCATGAATCGATAGAACCGAGGAATATAGTCTGCGTCGAAGCCGGCCCGGCGACAGATAGGAGATCTGTCCGTCGGATATATACAATCAAGCTTGCCAACTTGAACGAACCCAAACGTGCGTACCTCGTTTTACAGCGAGCAAGCTTAGGCCTGCTCCCGGCCGTCGTTCTGCTCGCGTTTATAAACACGTTTGCCACTTGAGAGCGCTGCGTCGGACTCGACTGCGGCGAACCGGCGAACCGGCGAAAGGTCTTGACGAGGGCAAGGAAGTAGAGAACATTTCGATGATGAAGAGAGGACGTTGTGCTCGAGGTTGAAGGAGGAATGGTGGAGGCGCGTGTAAAATCAATTTTGCTCGTTTCTCGGATGTCTAAACGGCCCGGTAACCGGGACCTGCCGCTCGGTAGCGGATGTCGGAAGTTGATGGGAATCTGATCGACGTCCGCTTCTTCCACTTCCTCCCTCGCCCAAACCGTGACTACTGCTTTAACTCTACGTTCCACATTTTCGTCAACAATCAGCTCACACTTGGAATCCAGATATGCAGACAAACAAGACAGGCGGTTTTGAGAACATCCGAGAGAAATTTGGCCGCTTCAGGATCCTTATCATTGGGCGGGCAAACGCTGGCAAGACGACAATTCTCCGCGCAATTTGTAACACTACTGAAAACCCGGAGGTCCATGATGGAAAAGGCAACAAGGTGCGTGTCCAGCTTGATACCTAGGGATGACTGGTTTACCAAATCGTGTGACTAGATTGATCTTACCCAGGTCGAGGGTACCATGGGGGTGAGGATCATCATATATTGGACTCGGACGTGAGGCGCATATCTACTAATGCATAGCGCGGAATGCACGACATCGAAAACCAATTGATTTTCCGGAGCAATGACAAATTCGTCTTCCATGACTCACGGGGCTTCGAAGCTGGGTCTGTGGACGAATTCGAACAACTGAAAAAGTTCATCGCAGATCGCGCGAACACGACGGATCTCAAGAAACGGATTCATGCCATTTGGTAATAGCTAAAATGAGCTGTGCGAGAAGAGACTCTGACTGGTCATGACATTAAATAGGTACTGTATCCCAATGGACAAATTGGGTCGGGCAATCCAACGTTCCGAAGAAAAGTTTTTTGATGAATGTGATACAAGAAATGGTGAACACGTTTTTGGAAAAGGTTTCTCAAGCTTACGAGTTGTTCAGTGCCTGTCATCGTGCTGTTCACCAAGTTTGATGCATTGTTGACGGTAGCCATGGGAAAACTAACTGGTGGTGATAAAAGGCTGCCGTTACAGGAGAGGATGGCAAAGGCACATGGGCTCATAGAGGGAATTTTTGACAATGCTGATGTATGGGGACGTCTCTCGAGATTGAATCATCCACCAAAATGTAGTGTTCGGATGGAAGGTATGCATCATGTTTCTGATAAATGATTCAGCTCACGGAATTTGCATACATGCAAGGAATGCACAACTCAAATGAGGGGTGCAACATACTGCTAGAAAATACAGCAAGGGCTCTGGATGAGGAGTCTGTGCAATTGCTATTTGTTACTGCACAGGAAACAAATATAGCATTGTGTATTAGATATGCAATTCGAGAGTGAGTACAAAGTTGAATATAATTCCAGGGCACATATAACAATCTCGTAAAAAAGGGTGGTATCTTGCTATGTATGGGAAAAGCAGCAGATAGATCCTGAAAAACTTGCAAGATGGTTTCCACACTTTTGGGTGAGATAACTTTATGTAAATTAAATTAAACACAATTTTAATTGAATCCCACTATGTAAATTACAGATTGTGAGTTATTCATTGGAGAATTATGATTCAACTTATATTCAAGTTTTCTTGTGGAAATGACAGCAGGTGAGTTGTGCATTCATTGTGGAATGTACCACAGAGTGGTGATGCTGATGATGCCTGTGCACTCATTCTTCATTCTACTCTTGGAAATGACAGTCTGTGAGTTGTGCATTGTGGACTGTGCCACAGAGTGGTAGTGCTGATGATGCCATGTCCACTCATTCTTCATTCTGCTCTGGAAATGACAGTCTGTGAGTTGTGCATTGTAGGATGTGCCAGAGAGTGGTGATGCTGATGATGCCATGTCCATTCATTCTTCATTCTTCTCTGGAAATGACAGTTTGTGAGTTGTGCATTGTGGAATGTGCCACAGAGTGGTGATGCTAATGATGTCATTTCCACTCATACTTCATTCTGCTCTGGAAATAACAGGGAGTGAGTTGTGCATTGTGGAATGTGCCACAGAGTGATGCTGATGATGTCATGTCCACTCATGCATCATTCTGCTCTGGAAATGACAGGCAGTGAGTTGTGCATTGTGGAATGTGCCACAGAGTGATGCTGATGATGTCATATCCACTCAATCTTTATTCTGCTCTGGAAATGACAGAGAGTGAGTTGTGCATTGTGGAACATGCCACAGAGTGGGGATACTGATGATGACATGTCTACTCCTGCTTCATTCTGCACTGGAAATGACAGTCTGTGAGTTGTGCTTTGTGGAATGTGCCACAGATTGGTGATGCTGATGACACCATATCCACTCATTCTTGATGCTGCTCTTGAAATGACAGATTGTGAGTTGTGCATTGTGGAATGTGCTGGAGAGTGCTGATGCTGATGATGCCATGTCCACTCATTCTTCATTCTGCTCTGGAAATGACAGTTTGTGAGTTGTGCATTGTGGAATGTGCCACAGAGTGGTGATGATGATGATGCCATGTCCACTCATACTTCATTCTGCTCTGGAAATGACAGGCAGTGAGTTGTGCATTGTGCATTGTGCCAGAGTTAATGATGCTGATAATACCATGTCCACTCATTCTTCATTCTACTCTGGAAATGACAGAATGTGAGTTGTGCATTGAGGAATGTGCCAGAAAGTGGTGATGTTGATGATGTCATTTCCACTCATACTTCATTCTGCTCTGGAAATGACAGTTTGTGAGTTGTGCATTATGGATTGCGCCAGAGAGTGGTGGTGTTGATGATGCCATGTCCACTCCTGCTTCATTCTGCTCTGGAAATGACAGTCTGTGAGTTATGCATTGTGGAATGTGCCACAGAGTAGTGATGCTGATGATGACATGTGCATGTGCACTCATTCTTCATTCTGCTCTGGAAATGACAGAATGTGAGTTGTGGAATGTGCCAAAAAGTGGTGATGCTGACAATGCCATTTTCACTCATACTTCATAATGCTCTGGAAATAACAGTCTGTGAGTTGTGCTTTGTGGAATGTGCCATAGAGTGGTGATGCTGATGATGCCATGTCCACTGATGCTCCATTCTGCTCTGGATATGACAGTTTGTGAGTTGTGCATTGTGCATTGTGCCAGAGAGTGACACTGATGATGCCATGTCCACTTATGTTTCATTCTGCTATGGAAATGACAGTTTGTGAGTTGTGCATTGTGGAATGTGCCACAGAGTGGTGATGATGATGATGCCATGTCCACTCATGCTTCATTCTGATTTGGAAATGACAGGCAGTGAGTTGTGCATTGTGGAATGTGCCACAGAGTAGTGATGCTGTTGATGCCATGTTTACTCATGCTTCTTTCTGCTCTTGAAATGTTAGAATGTGAGTTGTGCATTGTGGAATGTGCCACAAAGTGGTGATGCAAATGATGCCATGTCCACTCATACTTAATTCTGCTCTGAAAATGACAGTCTGTGAGTTGTGCATTGTGGAATGTGCCACAGATTGGTGATGCTGATGACACTATATCCACTCATTCTTGATGCTGCTCCGGAAATGACAGGTTGTGAGTTGTGCATTGTGGAATGTGCTGGAGAGTGGTGATGTTGATGATGCCATGTCCACTCATTCCTCATTCTGCTCTGGACATGACAGTTTGTGAGTTGTGCATTGTGGAATGTGCCACAGAGTGGTGATGCTGATGATGCCATGTCCACTCATGCTTCATTTTGATCTGGACATGACAGGCAGTAAGTTGTGTATTGTGGAATGTGCCAGAGTAGTGATGCTGATGATGCCATGTTCACTCATGCTTCTTTCTGCTCTGGAAATGACAGAATGTGAGTTGTGCATTATGAAATGTGCCACAAAGTGGTGATGCTGATGATGCCGTGTACACTCATGCTTCATTCTGCTCTGGAGATGACAGAATGTGAGTTGTGCATTCTGGAATGTGCCACAGAGTGGTAATGCTGATAATGCCTGGCATGTCCACTCATTCTTCATTCTTCTCTGGAAATAACAGGGAGTGAGTTCTGCATTGTGGAATATGCCAGAGAGTGGTGATGCTGATCATTCCATGTCCACTCATTCTTCATTCTGCTCTGGAAATGACAGGAAGTAAGTTGTACATTGTGGAATGTGCCACAGAGTGGCAATGTTGATGATGCCATGTCCATTCATGCTTCATTCTGTTCTGGAAATGACAGTCGGTGAGTTGTGCATTGTGCTGCTGCGTGCATTGTGCCACAGAAAGGTGATGCTGATGATGACGTGTCCACTCATTCTTTATTCTGCTTTGTAAATGACAGGATGTGAGTTGTGCATTGTGGAATGTGCTACAGAGTGATGCTGATGATGTCATGTCGACTCATTTCTTATTCTGCTCTGGAAATGACAGAGAGTGAGTTGCACATTGTGGAATGTGCCACAGAGTGGTGATGCTGATAATGCAATCCTCATTTTTATCTTTTTCTACTGCCAAATAATAGTGGGTCAGTTTGCATTATCAAATGATCAAACTGTGGTCATGGTACTGATATTATGTTCTCATTCTACTTCAAAAATGATAGCGTGTGAGTTATATGTTATATCACTTATGGTCATAATTGAATGCATTTGTATCACATTTCTATTTTACATTCATAGAAGGTATGTTGCTTATTATATATTTTCCAATAATTATTTAATCTAGTTCTGCCTTTGGTTATTTAGCTGGTGAGCTCACCATTGTTATAAAATCTATGTCAATTTATATTCATCATTTTTTATTTCATTGGTCACAGACTGTAAGTTCCTTTTCACTATTCACAACATAGTAATGGTAATCTGATAAGATTGTAGATGGTATATTTTTATCCTCCAGAATATGGTAATGAGAATTTTCTAATGATGAATACTTTTCATTTTTACAGGAGGTGAATACCATCTTAGTTGCCTTGTTTTCACTGCTTTATTTGCTAATTATTGCACAATTTAAAGACTGTAAGTTGTTCTTGCTATAGTCTATAAATTATACAAATCCAATGTTTACTTACACCATTCTGCAGGATGTAGGATTTTTACTTTTATTGTGTCAGAACTTTAATATCTGATCTATCATCTGATTATCTTAGTCTGTAGGTGTTTATCATATAAATAATATTGTAACCATATCTCATCTTCATCTATAGCAGGTCAATCAATCTCTTTGACATCTTTCTTTCATATAATTTATTATCACTGATGCAGATTGTTCACAACAGTATGGTATGTTGATTTATTCTATTGCCTTTTTGTGTTGTAACATTTCATTATCCAGTCCAATATGAATCTGAGGCAATCTTCCATTCTGCACCCTGATAATGTGGTAAATTCATTATTTATTTCATCTATTTCATCAAAGTCACATTGAAGACCATAGAACACTTGTGGTCAATGGCAGCAGACTCTTCTAGCTTGTATTGGTATATTTTCTTTCTCTTCAAAAGATTCTCATTGAAAAATATTGTTGATTTAAAGATATGCTACTTATTCTGGACCATTCTTTCTATCTTTTCCATCAAAAAGATCCTCAGGCCCTCCAATCTGCTGCTGAAAAGTACAAGACATCCAATATACCTACCAAAGTGAAATCAGTCATGGAGGAAGTCTTCAATAAATACGAAGCAGCATCTGAGGATGAAAAGATTGAGATGATCTTGAATATTGTTCTTCAGAATCGGATGAGTATGCAAAGCATTTCATATCTTTGATATTTCATTCAATAAGCAACTACATTTGTAGCCATCAAATGAAGTCTTTCTCATGACAGTCAGAACAAGTGGTTTTCAGAAAGAAAAGTTGATTGAACAAAAAAAAAAAGAAGGAAAATGATTTTAACAGCAAAAAAAAATGATAGAAATGTGTAAAGCCTTGTGTGCATCAGTTACTTTCATCCATGTTTGTATGGAGACATACAGCAAAAAATTCTGTACAATAGATCATGATGTGATGTCTAGAGGATGTGTAAGGTAGTTCAAATTCTGAGATTTACTTGCCCAGGAGAGAGATAAACAGCAGCCCAAAAAATAAAAGATTGCCCCTTAATTTTGAAAACTTGAACTAGCATCCACAAATGAATTGTAGTCTGAGGGAGACTCATAGTTGCATGGTGAGAGTATAAAAACATGTAGGGAGTATTCAAAACATCTCAGTGCTCAAGTAATTGATCACCACTACTGTAGATCATGTAGGACAGTCAGTGATTTTCCCAATCAGGAGCTCCTTGAATGTCTGTGCAAACAATGCATATGTATATATAGTTGAGCACATGCACAACTCGGGAATCCTCAATGGAGCAGCCAATCAAGCCAATTGTGTGCCCCCAACTCAACCTGTACTATGTATGAGTGACAGCACGCACATCCCTGAGAAAGGAAAGGAGAGCAACGAGGATTCGAGGATCGATAGGCCAACTTTGAGGGCGAATCCGCCATCCTTCATATATATGTTGCGCCTCAAGGAAAGGGAGCTTGACAACTTGATTCTGCCAGGACAATTGTCGATGCAGCGAGACAAATCGACCGGTGGCCACTGGCGAGACAAGCCCAGCACTGACGACTACCCCCTTCCCCCACCCACATCACTGTCATTCCGTTGTCAGAGAATAGAAGAAACGGACCAGACCAACCGATCCTCTCACCCTCCAAGACATCTTGTCCGATGGTAACGGACACCACTTTGCGCGTACGAACTCGAAATTTCAACGACAACGAAACCGCCGTCGTGTCGTCCGACGATACACGCACTGCACATGCGCGGGATCGAGCGGTTACTAGGCGGCATGTCGATTCTAGAATCCAAGGACCATGTCATGCGATGACGGCGACGAAGGCGTATCAGAGGAGCGGGGCGCGCGCGACGCAAGAACGCGACACATTTGCCTCCTTCGACGATCCTCTCGAGGACCCCCGGTCGGTCTACTTCCCCTCACTGGGCTTGTAGCCCATTCCCGTCCTTCGAGGCCCCCCTTCGTTGTTGTTCATTTACTTGAACCTTTGGCGCCCATATGTCACGCCGGGAAGATCGTCTGCATGCCTGAAGAAAGCACCTCCACCACTTTCTTGGAGGTCTTTGGTTTGATTTTAGTTTTAGTTTTCGGTTTTGGTTTCGCATTTGAGTCAGAGGTAGATGGAGCAGTATGGTTGTTACGTTGTTTGCCTTTTCCTTTAGACGTTGGCTTGGTGTTGGGAGGTGGTTCCTCCACGTGTCACATCGACGTCTGTGCCTCTAGTGAAGACAACTCAGAATCGGACAAACAAGTGGAACACAGACGTACCTGGCGCTGTCTTGCTACTCTTTGCTGGCCTGCCGCGGCGTTTCGTTGTATGTTTAGTAGCCTCACCGCCTGAAAGTGAAGAAAACATGTCTATAGGCGTCAAATCAAATGGGAGGGGGCAGATCTTACCTTCCAGATCGATAGCCTTCGATGTGCACTTCCGAGACGCTGGCTGCTTCGATTTGGAACGCCCTATATGCGTGTTCAGAACACGAAAGGTGACAAGTAATACCACGACAAACCAGCTACAGGCTGATTTTCCTCATTGAGGATATTGCTGTCTGCTGAGGGTGACGACTGACGAGCTTTGGAAGACGACAGACGCTTTGCGGCAATATCTTTCGGACGGGATTTGGATGGCGATTCACCGGTTACGGCACATGCGAGGAGAATATCTATGAGTGAGTTGGAGTTGGACGGCACAAACACCCTGTTGTCAATACTCGACGCGATGCACGGACGAGAGACAACACGAACCCACCGCGATCGCGGAAGCGCGCTTGTTGTCCTCTGTGGACGGGTCAAATGAATGCACGTCATATTTGGCGACATGAGTTTCCCCTTATTAGTCAATTAAAGCCTTCCGTTTGGGGGCTTCCAGTGATTTGTGGGAGTCTGTCTTCAAGTTCTGGAGAACTGCGGGGTACGACGTACAGTATTTTCCAATTTGTCCAGGTCGAAACAGATGCGAGACTGTAGCGAGTTACTGTTCCATCAATGAGATTGCAGTTCGAAGGAGGTTCCTTACCAGTAAGAACGCGATAATGTTGAGCACTCGGGCCAGAAGCCACCCTCTCCGATGCCTGCTGGGATTTGCTCGTTCCCATTTGGTGAGTCGTGACATACCAGAGCTAGATACCATGGCGGTCCCCTCTCCCAGAAAGTTTTCACGAAGCAGCATAGTGGCGCACATGTACATGGTCACGTCAGGGACTATATGGAGTGAATAAAAGCTATGAAACGAACAAAGCCTCAGTAGGCCAGGTGATGACGAAACTAGCCATGAATGTAGGAAATACCATGAACGTTCTCGACACGGGCCAGAACCCGCGTAGGGTGAGATGAATGCCCAGGGCTAAGCCATCGGCGAGACTATAAGAGGCTTTCACGACAAGTGTTTTGTGGAACAAGTCACTTGAGCAATGATGGGGCGATTGCTCATCTAGTTGAAGTGGAAAGGAATGTTGAAAGGATGCGTCATGCAACGTACACGCGATAATTATCCAAAATTTATCCGTTCGGAATCTGTAGTCAAGCGTCAAAGCGTCACTAGCAACAAGATATTCAACATCTCATTATATTTTTGTATGATGCGTTTTTATGTGTAAAAATATCTACTCGTCTAATCGGCGGAGAGATTAACGAGCAACATGATATAAAAATTATCTCTCACCATTCGTCATCCACGTCTTTTTGTCCATGGCTTGGGAAACACCAGCGGCGTGCTTAGCACGGCCCTCTTGGTCTTCCCGGTGCTATCGTGAAGACCGAGTCGCTTGAGGTCCTGCAAGTTTAACTTGCTGATCTTACAACCCAACGACTTGAACAACCCATTGATCCTGACGGTGGATCGTCACTCAAAAGAAATACAAACACAAAACGACAACTCACATGGTAACTTTTTGACTTAGGTCGTCTGGGATGAAGAGTAGTGTCCGTCGCATAGTCGTTGATGCGAAGGCAAAGTGCAAACATGTTTGTGAGGAGTAACGTTTCGGTTTGAGACGTTGATTGGGGCCTTGGCCAATGGATATCGGTGAAGTGGTTGGGGACGAAAAAGAAGTGCCCACTCTGTCGACCCTCCGTGAATTTGAGGCTTGACATCAGACCATCGATTATGATGAAGGGGACAGTGCAGAGTTTATCATAGACGGTTGACTTGTCGAATTTACGAATCGTCAAGTTGCGGAAGGACATCATGGTGGAGATGTACAAGAGGATTTTGCTGATATCGACGGAGGATATCAGACTACATGACTCATGAGGGGAAAGTTGAGAAAGGCTCACATGTGTGTTTTGCTGGGGGAAGGGAAAGAGCAAACGAGATTCAAGTGTTGATTGATCCAGTCCGAGCGGTAGTAAGCGAGGAGAGCTTTCCGTTCCTTGCTGGAGCTCGCCTGGATGATCGCCGAGGGGGATTATGGGTATTCCATTCTGCTTCTGGGATGATGTTGTGCAAAGGGTAGATCTCGGAAGGAGTTGCGGCCTCAGAGTTGTATGGAGGCACTAGGCGCGCACCGTCAGCTGTTGCTTGCGCTTCCTCTGTCGGATGTGTTGTCTCAATGGCCTGCCACACAGACGAGAAGGATGGGAGCGTACCCTTGGAAGGCAACGCCTGCGTATTTCGCTGAATGCGTTCCTGTATATAATCCGCGACCGTCTCCATGGCGGACATGTTGACTTTGTTCCTCTCCTGGGCCTTGATGGCCTGCTTGGCTTTTGTAGTGCCGAATGACTTGCCGAGGACTGCGCGTGCTTTAAGACGCTGCAAGGTGGAGACGGCTGCAGGTTTGAGAGACTTGAGAGACGGTGTGTGAGCACATGGAGGGTTGCCTCGCGAACCGTTGTCGTTTTATGCAGCCAGGGCCAAGAAACAGAAGATTGCGGGTGGAGGCTGCCCAGCACGCTTCCGCCATGGCCATGGAGCGCCCTCCCGAGGTGATCAAGAAGAAAGCAAGGTCATCGAAGAAGCGGCAGTCCAAAGAGGAGAAGCGGCTACTCAATCAAATGTAATATTGTTCAGCACGTGGTCTGTTCCTGGCGCACTCACACCAGAAATTCGTCGCCCTCCTCCACTTCGGACACGTTTGCCACTTGAGTGCGCTGCGTCGGACTTGACTACTACGGCGAACCGGCAAAAGGTCTTGATTAAAGAAAATTTGCTCCTTTCTCGGATAAGTGTAAAACCTCAGTCCCTCCTCTAGTCAGATCCCAGTGCATTGTGGAAGATTGCCCGTCACCTAGACATACATAAACAGTCTCAGAGTCTTTCACGCCGAGTTTCCTTCTCTTCGCGAGTCGTCGACCAACATGTCACCGTCGTCGTCGCTCGTCATTCAGAATGCCGACTCTTCGCCTCCTTCCAGTCCGAGTCACGACCCGTTCTCGCTTGACGACTCACATAGCACGCCCTTCTCCCACCCGGCGTTCGCAGCTTCTACCAAGGCTATTAAACGCCTCCCAGACTACGAGAAGAAGACGATCACCCCTCCATGCACCCCTCCCGGAACATTCACACATTCAGTCGAACTGAGACGAGTGGCTGTAGGCTGTTCGCGCTCTTTGCCGGAAGACAATTTCTTGACCGACGCCTCACCCACCGCGAGTCTTCCCTCACACCGTACATTGAGTTACGTCCACTCTGATGAACATATATGGGAGGACGCCCTTTTGCAGCCAATTGATACTGGCATCGAGCAAATCGATCTTAGGTACCACCGCTCCTTTTCTCGCGTCTCCTGCGTTCATTATTTCTGAGCAGCAATCGACGACTCAAGTCTATATGTACGCATCTGGCAGGGTTTTACAACACGCCCGAGTTGTCTGAGCAGACCTCTTTTCGGGACGGACGCTGGCGCGCATCAACACTGCACCCACAGTCGAGTCCGCGCGCTTGCATTTCTTCGAAGGAACGCAGTCGATCAAGGATTCTGGGGAAGATCGACACGTCCTGAAGCTCCTCTACCTTAGTAACGGTAACAAGTTTTCTTCCCTCCTCCCGAGCTCTTCACTCTAAAAAACCTCATCGTCCTGAGTCACCGTATGTTGTTGTCTTTTTTTCATGGTATCGGATACCTTCATCTGATTGGCGGCCTTTTTGAAGGGGGAAATATGCTTAGTTTCGTATCCCCCGATATCTGTCGACTGACGGGCCTCAAAGAACTCAACATATCTGGCAATCAGCTCAGGTTCTTGCCTTGACAGATATACGACATGAAGCTTAAGAAACTCTGGGTCAACCCTATAACCCGTTCCTGCCAGAACCATCTCCGTATCCGTCTTTGCCTAGCCACAATCCGTCTCTTTCACGTCCCCGCCCGCGTGCCCGTCGCTCGATCACGCGACTACACTCGCTTCGCCAGGAAGCCTAGCCCCGTCGGCGGAGGCCCCAACCAAACCCGTTCTTCCCCCTGTCACCCTCTCCCCGACGCATGTCTCATTGCTGACAGAGCTGTGTTTCCGCCTGCTGCTCGCGTCGTCAGTATCCAACCCAGGATAGACCGTCCTGGCAGACTATCACGAGCTCCCGCTCTCTGACCAGTGGGTCATTCCACCGAACGTGCGCCAAGTACTCGTGCAGCGCGTCCCTGGAATTCTCAGACCACATAAGCGGTTCTCGGTCAAGGACCAGCGCGTTTCCGAGTCTGCAGGGATGGGAGAGTGTCCAAACTCAGCGCACAAGAGGCGCATATTCGTGAAACACCCGTCGGAGCTTGGAAGCGTCGGATTGCGGAAGTCGACATTGGCGGGGTGGCGGGGGTGTCTCCAGCCGCGTCTGGACTTCCTGGACGAGGCGGTCGATGCCGGCGTTGCCGTGATCCATGGCGTACCTGGGTCGAGCGCGGATGCTGCCGTCATCGTCGTCCCTCCCCTTCACAACGACGTGGACATGGACACAGACGTTTCGATGGCGGTGCAGGCAGTCGACCTTGGAAGCGTCCATGTGGACCTCGACATGGACGATTTTGACGATTGAGAAGGAGGAAGGAAGGGTCTTTTCGTTTCAGAGGAACCCCTTCTCACTTTCACCTATGCATCATTCGTTTTGTTTGCATCCCTGATGACCGTAGATATCGACACTGTTTCATTATAAAGGTTTGTGGACGTTTCACCTCAAGTCCTTTAATCCACTCCCCTACAATGCGATTCATTACTACCCGGGCCCTGCTAGTAACCTTCAACAATCTGTCCCAAAATTTACTATGATCTCCGTTTTGCTTCGCATTCTTTTCCCCCGGGACCTCGGACTTCACCAAAATTCAACAACATTCAATGATTATCAGTTTCGCCTATGTATCATTCAATGATTATCAGTTTCGCCTATGCATCATTCGTTTTATTCTGACGCCTGATGGCCGTAAATGTTGACATTGCTCCATTATAAAGGTTTGTGGGTGGACGTTCGTTTCACCCACCGTCCATTATTCCACTCCTCTACAATGCGATTCATTACGATAACGATATTTGCAGTCTCCAGTAGCCTGGTTGCTCTGGCCATTGCGAAACCTATACCAAACTTGGAGGCGGGTGGCATTGCCATACCGCTCACCAGACACCCTTCCTCTCTGAACTCGAACGAAAGCATTGATCTAGATGCAATGTCATCTCATGGTATATCAATCAGAGAGTACGTGCAATGAGCTGTTAAATCTCGTCTGCTCAGCCTTGTTTATATAGGAATATTCTTCGTGGCCTGGACAATTACGAGATGAACACGGGGAAGATGCATCCTTTCTCTGTGAAACGGAGCGAGTCCGGACTCGGAAGGCGGGGCGTTATCCTCCCGCTGAAGTATCAACCGCCAGGTTGGAAAGCTGAGATCTCGATTGGCACTCCTCCCAAGACCTTCAACGGTACGCTCTCCTTGTATCATTCTGATATATATTTACCCTGATCTACATCACAGTCGAAATATGCACTGGTGTAGCGTAGGTTCTTTCTTTTAGTCCATACAGCTGTTTTTGTTCAAGTCAACACAGTGATGTGTGGGTGGTACAGACTGGCTGTCGTGGAATTTCAGGAGATCGGAACTCCTGGGATCCTCATTCATCTCAGTCTTCTAAGAACCAGGTCAAGTCATTTGGGCTCACATATCGAGGTGGATTCGACGTCCGAGTTGATCTATATACTGATCATATGACCATTGCTGGATTCACTGTATGTTTTGCATCACTTATGACCATGACAATTGAATTCTGACGCTAAGCTAGGCAGACCCTCAAAACTTTGGTTCTGCAACACAGTACCGATCAAATCAGATACAGAACAATAAATATGCAGACGGTGTATTGGGATTGGCCTTCCCATCCGTCTCGGGATTTGGTGTTGATCCGCTGTTTACATCGCTTGTCAAGCAAGGGAAGCTAACCACTCCGACATTCTCATTGAAACTCACTTCTTCTGGGGCCGAGATGTACGTTGGTGGAGCAAACAGTATGCAGTACAATGGTAACATCGCTTATACACCCATAACGGCGAATCCTGTGAGTTAAAATGGTATATGGGAGTGGATGTTGCTGACATTGGCATTCATGTAGCCGGGGTTATGGCAGGTGTCCATGGACGATGTTCGTGTCAATGGTGATAAAATTCTCAAAAATGTACCTGCCATTATCCATACGAGTGCAAACTATATCATCGGGGATCGGGAACGGGTTTCGAAGTTGTATAGACAGATTGGCGGTACCCTCATGGAACATGCAGGCATTGGTTACTATCACCGTGAGTTCTGATTGCGTTTGGTACCTTTTTTTTCCATTGACAGCCAGTAGTGCCGTGCGACTCTTTCCCGACAGTGAGCTTCACGTTTGGTGGCAAGACGTTTCAAATCCCTCCCGGAGTTCTCAGACTTGGTCCAACATCGGCAGGTTCTTCGAGATGTTTCAGCGCCATTGTTGCCGACCAGTCGTCTGGCGCCCAAGGTAGGCTTTCATATTTTATCGCTCCCTGAACCCCTCTTGCGGCGCTCGATGTATTCGTTCTGACTATATTCCTAGAATCATGGATCATTGGGACGCATTTCCTGCAGGGCGTATACACCGTGTTCGATTACAGTAATTTACGGGTCGGGTTTGCTGACCTTGCTTGAATTATGGTTAATGTTCCTGGTGCATTATACATTCAAGTTGAGGAATTCAATTTATGGAGATTTTATGGTACACACATTGGAAGGTTGACCGTCGCCCTTCCAAGGCTGTTACTGAACCACCGGCTGTAATGATTGGCGAGGGTAGGCTCAAGAGAGTTGTAGAACATGTGAGCGCGTTGCGTGGTACGTACGTACCAGCTGGGGCATCGCCGAGCTCCTAAAAATACGATGTATCAACGTTCAGCATTGGAATCACTTGCACGTCCTGTAAAGTACGACTCTGGAAGGATATCACGAAGACTCCACACGGTGATTTTCCCGCTTTGTTCGCCAGTCACGATGTAGTCCGACAGTAGTCGTCACCAGCAGAGAGCTTAATGAAGTAGATACCATCGCCGTGTTCAATTGCAGGGCCAATTTGGGCGTGAGTAGAGGCATCCCAAAAAGACAGTGTCTTGCTTGCGGTGACGGCGACGAATTTCTGGTTGGACGATGGTGTGATAGAAGGGAAATCGAGTGCGCCAGGGACAGACCCACGTGCTGAACAAGGAGCCCGCAAGACGACGGTGGACCAGCCACGGTCCACGGTCACGTTGTCGGTGTATTGTTTGCCCAAGGCTTTATCTGCGTTCCCAAGGTCGATCTTGAATCCGCGATTCAGGTCTTTCGCAGTGTTAGACCAAGAGGGGTCCCAAACGTGGTCCTTGTGTGCCGGGCCCGGGCTGTCAGGCTGTCGTCTGAGCGGGGAACAAGGACGCGGTGCAAAACGGAACTTGTTTGAAGACTTATGTAAATTTGTACATAGAACCTTCGATGGGGGTTCGGGTCCAAAAGATTCACACCCGTGAGGAACGGAAGACGGAAAGAGGGTACCAGATCGTCTCCTCATTCTCCCTGGAAAGGTCGTCGGCGGTTTTGGTAAAGAAGGCCCCACGGGCGATGAAAGCACACAACGATGTAGATGTCACTGAGTCGGTTGGGTGGTAAAGTGGGAAGTGGGAAAGGAAGAGAGTCCGCAACAGGTAGACGATGAGGGAATACACAAAATAGTGGAGACCAAGGAAGCCAAGTTGTGACTTTTTTTTCGGAGGTGGTCACAGGAAAGCGGCGCAATGAGGACAAAGGCAGTGACGTGAACTAGGAAAAAATAAGTTCGAAGAGACAAGGAAAAAGAAAAGGAACGACCTCTTGCGCAGAACAAGGTGAGGACGATGTAGACTTGAGCGGGGTGTGTGATGGACCTCCGGAGAGAAAGGGAAAGCAGAATGGCATTGAAATAAGGATGACGAATGCGCCGGTGTGATCCGTGGACATTCGTGAGAGTTGAAGTGGTTCAGTGGGCTGGTGAAGGTCGCGTTGAAGTGCTCGTAATCCCCAGCTGCATACGAGGGAGAAAACCCATTTCCCCAATTTTGTTCGTGTTCGTATCAATGTTCCGCACTGACTGTATGGTTCACACGGCGGCGGGAATACATCGCGAAAGCCGTGCACCAAGCTCGAGACCATGCCCTCTCGAGATACCTTGACATCGAAGCAAAATAGATTGAGAACGAAGAATGAAAGAACGAGTCGAGCGACGTACCTTCCGCTTGGAACGTCTCCTCTATCCCAATTCATAATCAGCTACAGCCAATCCTATTCTACCTTGAGCAATTCGAAAAAAGATGCCTTCTTGTAGAGATTGACATGAAAGTGTCGCTCGGATTCCAAGCCCGTTGAACCCACCTACAACACCAGAAAGAAAGCAACGAATCGATTCTACATCAGGCGCGATCACAAGTAATATGAAGTTCCGTACTAGCACAGGCACAGAGCCACACTCGGCGGTATATTTTGCACAGACCACCCACCGCTCATAAGTTAAACAAGACTTTCAACCAACACAACGTACTAGTCGCTCTGCCATGCGCTCTGCTTGATCAGGAACTCGCAACGTGCGTACCCCATTCTCAACGAGCAAGCTTAGGCTCCCGGCCGTCGTTCTGCTAACATGTTTACCACTTGAGACTGCTGCGTTGGACTCAACTACGGCGAACCAGCGAAAGGTGTTGACGAGGGCAAGGAAGTAGAGAGCGTTTCAATGATAATGATGAAGAGAGGATGTGGTGCTCGAGGACGCGTTCCTCGGATAAGTCTAAATGTAACAAAAATTGCGAACAAAAATTAGCGACACGACGATCGTCCGTCCCGACTCCATTGACGTTCTATAGGACAGAAATGGACACGTGATGAGACACCAACCACAGCATCACACCACGTGGCATGTCGAGATGTCGAGCCAATGAGAGAGTAAGAGCTTGAGAGAGCTAGAATTTTAGATTCTCTTACTTTTTGCACTGACCGATCGCGCCGACAAAATCCTCCCCGTAGTGCACCGCAGGTGATCAGCGTACGGACGAACTTGAACGTGCACCGGCCCACCACCTGCCGCTCGGAAGCGGATGTCGGAAGTAGATGGGAATCTGATCGACTTCGACTTCCTCCCTCGCCCTCACCGTGACTACTGCTTTAACTCTACGTTCCACATTTTCTTCAACAATCATCTCACGCCTGGAATCCAGATATGCCGACAAAGAGGACAGGCGGTTTTGAAAACATCCGAGAGAAATTTGGCCGCTTCAGGATCCTTATCATTGGGCGGGCAAACGCTGGCAAGACAACAATTCTCCGTGCAATCTGTAACACTACTGAAAACCCGGAGGTCCAAGATGGAGAAGGCAACAAGGTGCGTGCCACGTTTGATACCTAGGGATAACTGGTTTACCGAACCGTGACTAGATTGATCTTACCCAGGTCGAGGGTACCATGGGGGTGAGGATCGCCACATATTGGACTCGGACGTAAGGCGGATATCTACTAATCCATACTAGCGCGGGGAACATGACATCGAG
>JBBPNU010000439.1:0-17319 GCA_038091055.1 Leccinum angustisporum
CATAGGTAGGCTTCACGGTGCCACAGGCTTGAGTGCCTTTCCATTTGTAAGACAAGGATGGATGACACGAAAAGAGATCGGCGCACCATTATAACCACCAGGTATGGGGTCAGGGTAGATGGCATCCTCGTTGGGATCGTCACCGCCATCAAAGGTACAATAACTGCCGTCGATGGCGTCCAGGAAGTTGTTGAACGATGCGCCCTCTTCGGCGTGTCTCGTTAGATTTTTAGAGAGACAATCAAATGTATCTCACCCCAAATATCACCAGTTTGGTAGAGCGTTACTATTTGGTTGCCAGTGACAAGTGACATGCTGTATTGCAAGTCCAGATCCGACTCCACATTGTATCCAACACCTTGGTATGTAGTCTGTAGATAGCCTACGAATAAAGGGATACTTGGTTAGCATGTAAACTTCACTCGGCCCGGAGGGCAGTTCTTACCACCGTCAATCGATACCAAATAAGGTTTCTTGCCAATAAGGTCAGTCGAGTAGTTCTGCGCGAACATTTGCAGATCACTCGGCAGATATGCATTTGGGGTATACTCCACTGTGCCCACAGACCATGTGAGCATGAGTCGAGCAAGGTTTACAGAGCCGTTACTAACCGATGCCATAACTGTTCTTGTCAGCAGCACGAGGTACATAGAAGAGATTGTAGAGCGTCCGGAGACAGATCGGAGTGATATGTTCGTCACAATGTTCCAGCTCGTTGATGATTTCTCCATCGACCTTTCCGCTTGTCTTTGGACTAACGACACTGACACCCGGTTGTCCGATTCCGTGAAGAGATGCACCAGATCGACGGGTCAGCTTAGCGTCGAAGTGAACAGAAGGAGTAACGAAGTCGACATGGGGCTGGACGTGCTTTGGAAGATGATATACCTCGCAAGCTTTCAATCATCTTATCAGCTCATCCGATCTTGGCCAAACATCTCGACTTACCAATGTGACTTTTCCCAGACGTGTGTGTGTACAGGTTATACTCGGTGTTCATCAATAGTTCCGCTTCCTCGACAGTTGCATTCACTTGGATCCATCCCTTAGTGCGACTCACGACAATCCACTCCTCGCTGATACCGCTGAAAATGAGCCAATTACGGACGATTTCGATTGTTTCGTCACTTGGTGCAAATGTGTTTGCAATTTGTCCGGCAGTCCAATGTTTTCCGTAGTTTGGAGATTTGGGATGAGAGACGTCGAGAAGGTGATTTTCGATGTCTTCAATGTTTCTCTGTTTCAATGCGAACTTGAAGGGAATGGTCGAGGTTGCATCGTAACGTTTAGTTAGGCTCCAGCCTAAGGGGAGGTGAGCGCGCCTTTCATGAACATAGTGGGGGCTCAAAAAAGAATCTGCGCTCGAAAGCAGGACAAAGGAAAGCGCCACAAGCGAGACAAATGGCGAACAGCGCATCGCGGGACAGAAGACCAGACTATGGGTATGGGTATAGGCTGAGAGGGTGTCTGCAAATGCATCGTTTGTTATAAAGTGGAACGAGAAGCATCGACGACAGTCGTTCAGGGGAAACACGGAGCGGTGTGTATGTGACAATGGGGAATCGCTCTCTCACACGAGGGCTTCTCAAAGGCGTATGGCTTGGTAGTGCTCTGAAAAGAATCTCAGTCCGTCTTTTGATCCATACCCACCGGGAATTACTGTCGGTTTGTTCCATTCGGATACAGATACAAGTTTCTTTCAACTGTTGCCATCACAATTACTGTATTTTCGAAACACGGAATGGCATGAACAGTATTCCCACTGAGATAATAGCAGCTCACCTTGTTTCGACTCACGAGCTCGGGTGCTCTATTCTCAAAGCACTTCGGAAGAGCGGCAAATCCACAGAAACAGTATAGGAAGATGGATCAAACCGACAGCATGACAGTCCCGGGGAGCTCAGGGAGGTCTGCAAGATCATAGTACGACTCGGGAAGAGGAGGTTGATGTTGCCATGATTTGAGACGATTCGATGACTTCAAGCAAACTTTCAGCTCGAATATGAATGTTCAGGTTTGTGGGGCGGTGGAATGGTCGTACAATGACCGACGATGAAATAAGCCGCAACGTTGTAACTTGCGACCGGTGCGAGTCTCGTGACACGATGTCTGGCCCTTGTTGCCAGTGAACTACTACTGGCACCACAACGCACATGTGTATTAGCCCGGGAGCACTTCTATCGTCGTCGTCGTCTTGCAGCGTCACTATATGTCCGATTGTCGATTGAGAGCCTAGTAGCGCAGAGCAAGAGGCTGGATCCATACTTGGGATGATAGACTCGAAGTTACCGCTTCTCGGCGGCCGCTGTTCTTGGTCACGTAAGAATAATTCGGTTGGTTCTCCCACCACATCGAAGTTGGGAGGGAACGTGTGACTTGCAACTTGGTTTACGTGGAGCTCCGAGCAAGTCAGAGCCTAGAGCAAGCCTAGAGACTTGTGAGTGGACAGTTTCAGTTTGCCTTTTTGCGAAGGACTACTACTAACCCAAGATATCCTATTACTATTACAAGCATGTCTCATACATTCGAAGATAACAAGCTGCTTTCTCCCTTGGAAAAGGGCGAGCTGCCTGTGGCAGTCGTAGAGGCTCCGAGTGTCATCCGTCGTCGTGGACCGTCCCCGTTGATCACAGTGATCAAATACTCAATTCCGATCATCTATCTTGTATACTGGTTGGCTCGCAGCTCTGTGTTCACCTTTCCGCGTTCACTAAGTTCGAGCGCGGAAAACTCTCAGTCGACGTTACCCTTCAGCGCAAACTACGATGACCCCGCGTCCGAGTTCAAAGATGATGTTTTCCCCTTGCGGCCACAGGACACTTGGGATATCTCCACCGACTTCCCTTACCCCAACACCCTCTCGTACGACGTCGAAGAAGGTACCTGGCTTCGCCTCGACGTCCATCCAATTTCTGGCGACATTGTGTTCGACATGGCTGGTGACATTTACTGTCTCCCAGCATATTCTTACTCAGAGGCAAGCTTGTCAAATGGGATAAAAACCAACGCCATCCCGGTACTCACAGGGGTACCGCATGATGCGGACCCCAGTTTCTCTCCGGAGGGTGATCGTCTAGCTTTCAGAAGTGATGCAGGGCTCGGAGTTGACAACATCTGGGTCATTCCGTGGGCTGCTGCTGGTTGCTCTGGAATGGATGTCAGATCATCTTCATCCATGACCGCGGAGGCAATTGCCCAAAGGGATCATGATGCTAGTCTGTTGGCAGACGGTGTTAGAGAGACCGAGGAACGGAGATTAAGGCGACTTTCGCAGGAGGGTAGACTGGCAGGTTTGTGTTTTGATGATTACAACCTGGATGAACTAAACCTCCTTGTGATGTATAGCTGTGCGCATCACCAACGAGACCTATAATTGGGTATCTGATGCGCGTTGGCACCCTTCGGGTAGCAAGATTGTCGCCACGAAATGGTTCTTCTCTCGACGCTCCTTGGGTGCGGGCGAAGGGTGGGAATATGAAGTTCCAACCCTACATGATATCAAGCAGCGCCGAGTGGATGTAAACTCGGGCAGGCGTCTCGTTTCCAAAGCGCTGCCGTTAGGATGGACCAAGGCTGACTATGTCGAACAGCAGATCGGTCACGAGCAGTTTTCTTGGTTAGGAAATGATACACTGGTATACTCAGCAAACGTCAAGGATGTTGCAGGTTCTTTCGAGTACTCAAAAGGTATTATTTGTACCCTCCGTTCTTCGTCGTTTTTATTAATGTTTCTTGCGGAAGATGTCCACAAGGGCATTTATTCAATCTTCGGACGAAACTTGACGCTTGGGGAAGAAGAAGTTCTGGTTGATGCTTTCCCTGGAGGTGCCAGTAGGCCCACGTTGTCTCGTGATGGGCGCACCTTAGCATTCGTTCGTCGCGTTCGCGACAAAGAAGCGCTTGTGCTCAAGTATGTGCTGTTTGCGTATAAGTTTCAGCCTCAGCCTCATTTCTGCCACAGGGATTTACATACGGGCACACTCCACAATATTTGGCACGGGCTGACCTACGATCTTTCCACCATCTACTCGCCAATGGGTACTTATCCCACTTTTGCGTTTGGTCCCTCCGACGAGGCTATCCTTGTCTGGGCCGCGGGTCAAATTTACCACGTACCACTTTCCTCCAACGCAGAAGGGGAACGTGTCTTGGGTGGGGTACCTCAGCCTGTCGGTTTCCACGCGCATATTGAGATCAAGCTTGCGGAGACTCTGAAGGCAACTACAGACGTCAGAGAGCTCGAGAAGGGTGAACAACGTCTTCATGCGTTCACCCAGCTCGCCCTCGACGAGACTGGGACTCGGGCAGTGTTCCAAGCTGCTGGTGTTACATACGTTCAGGCGTTGGGATCGGCATCCACAGCACAGCGCGTACCTATTGCGCACTCGGGAGCAGCATACTACTCGCCCTCCTTCGTTGGCGGGGATAGTGACTTGGTAATCCATGCACGATGGTCGAACACGTATTTCTCTTCCTTCGAGATCGCCGATCTGGCTACTAGCAACGTATACGAATTGACGGGCATCCCAATGGGGCGATATTTCAGTCCCGTCATCTCGGGTGGACAGGGAGCGGTTCGGACGTTTGCTTTCGTCAAAACAAGTGGGGACAGTCTCACTGGCAATGTTGTCGCTACCGCCCAACCTGGTCTTTGGATTGGAGAGGTTACTCTACCCACAGAAGCCACATCATCCCATTCACTCCCCGTGACGAATTTACGGAAGATCCGCACTACCATCAACCCTGATGAGGACGTGTTGAAGCTTAACTTCATCTCTGCCGACAAAGTTATTGTCCACCAATCTGATCGAGTTTTTGCTGTGGATCTCTCTCTCGGTGCTGATGAATCGGGACGTTACAAGGAGGAGACCCTGGCGAACGGTCATTCAACGGATGAACTAGTATTCTCGAACACTGCTCGTGGCGCTGCCTTTGTGAACTTCCAGCAAGTATACTATGCCCCAGAAACCAACTCTTCGACGGACCTATTCAGTAAACCAGGCAAGGCGCCAGAGGGGTTAGCAAGGCTCAGCTTGGACGGTGGACATGATTTAGTTGTGAGCGGTGATGGTCAAGTCTTTGGGTGGTTCCTCGGTAAGATTTATGATCCAATGCTTTTGTGGTGACTAAATATGTCACGACTAGGACCTTATCTGCATACATTACCCGTTTCTCGGCTTGCGCAATGCTCACAGTCCATTAAAACGGATACCCAGACATTTGGATATGACTGCGTGACTCGTCTGTTGGACGTCACTGAGGTGGACGTGCGATACGAATCCGAGGTTACGAGGCTCCGTCGTGAAGCTCTCGCAATCTCCGGTGCAGACACTGTTGCATTCGTGAACGCTACAATCATCACCATGGAGCACGGGAATGTTCACCAGGACGTGATCAGTGGTGGGACGGTTATCCTCCGAGATGGCCTTATCGATGCAGTTGGGAAGGACGGAGATGTTTCCGTTCCAGCTGGAGCTCTGATCATCCAGACCGACGGTGGTGAGTGGAAGGGGACACGAACCTGATGTTTGATCTTACGTGCTGCATTCACCAGGCTACATCGTCCCGGGATTCATTGATGCACATGCTCATTGGCAGGGGACGTCCGTGAAATATCCCGCTACTTCCTGGGAGATGGAAACCTTCCTTGCATACGGGGTCACGACGATGCACAAGTAAGTTGATCGGTTGAAATCCTTTGCGGCGCTCCCTAAGTCCTTGATTTTTTTTCAGCCCAAGCTTGCATAACTCTCTTGGCTACGTTGAACGCGCCCGTATCGAGAGTGGACTCATGGTTGGCCCTAGAAGTTTCCATACAGGTCAAATTATCTATGGCGCATCCGATTATTCCTACCATCTCGATGTTGCGACGACCCAGGAAGCAAAGGAAGCCCTTACCCGCATTAAAGCCGAGGGTGGACCAGCCAGTTGGTCCTATAAGAACTATAACCTGCCAGCGAGGGCTTCTAGGCAGCGCTTGTTGCTGCAAGCGCGTAAGATGAACATGGCCTGCGTACCCGAGGGTGTGAGTAGCTATCCCATGGAATTCGACTGACGAGTTGACTTGCTGGTCAGGGTATGAATTTCGACTGGGACCAAACATACATTGTGGACGGTAAGCGCATGCTCGATCTCTTTCAATCATGGCTCTGAACTCCCTATCCAGGAATGACGACCGTCGAGCATAACCTTCCTGTATCGGTGCTCTACGATGATATCCTTACACTCTATTCGCTGAGTGGAACTGGATCGACACCGACGCATATCGTCGACTATGGAGGACCGATGGGGGAGCAGTTGCTCTGGGCGAACGAGGATATCCCCAATGATCCAAAGTAGGTGTTAACATAGCGCTGTCGCATGAGCCTATCTGATTTTATGCAGACTCCGACGCTTTACGAGGCACGACATCCTGGAAGGCTTGTCCGAGTCCACAAGCCGTCCCGCAAACTGTGCGTCGGCGTCATAAGTTTGTGATTTAATCCCAGTGCTAACTCTTGTTGATAGCATTCGCGCTATTCAACGTCTCTTCGTCGGTTGCCAAGATGGTTCATCGTGGGCTGTCTGCTCACATTGGAGCACATGGAGAGCCGCCTCTCGGACTCATGTATCATCAGGAAATGGCGTTTGCCAAAGCTGGAGGACTGGATAATTACGAGGTCAATCTCACTTTCTCCTTTCACGTCTCCGAGCTTCTCTTAGAATTACTGTCTCATTTAGGTTATTCGTGCCGCGACTTCCGACGCGGCGAGGACTTTTGGTCTCGATGAGTCCCTCGGTACGGTGTCCGTTGGTAAACTTGCGGACTTGGTTGTTTTCCCCAGCGCCTTTGATTTGATTGACGATGACATTCGTAAGACGAGGGAGATCAGGTTTGTCGTGCGGGGCGGAAGGATATGGGAGGCCAAGACTATGACGGAAGTCTACCCAGTGAAGGGAAGGCAACAGACCCTGCCTCCCTTCAATGTTGAGTAGTTTGTGCCTGTTGTACTAGAAATTCATACAATAAGGAGACCGCGATGATCGCAATCAAGGTCTACATATCGAACTCGAAATCGGAATCCGAGTCATCCTTTCTTGGTGGTCCACGGATGTTCTTTGGAGTTCGTGCGTTCGTCCTGGTTGCTGCAGACCGCATATGCGAAGATGGATCATCGTCCTCTTCATCTGAGCTATCTCTCCGCTCTTGTCCTCTCTCTCCAGGCTGCGATGCATGATCAGAGGGATCAATGGCTCCACACAATGCTAGGATCGCCTCGAGTTCTACTCGATTGAGTGATTAGTGACAAATGCACAAGAAAGGCTGGATCACCTTCAAGACGTCTTTCACGGTCAGCGCCCCAGGCTATGAGCTGATTTCTGATCTCCCCTTTCCGATAAACGATCAGCATTGGTATGCGGCTATCGGGTAGATCTTCTATGCACTTGTTGCCGACGATGGACACGAACTTGGTTCGAGGATATCGCACAGCCAGATCTCGTAGATGATTAAACGTGCGATCGCTCCGGGGAATGCTGCGATACAGTCGGGGCTTGGACTAGCATGCGGAAGGGGGATTGCTCACCCGTCCTTGTACAGAAAACATATCACTCCTGTGCCATTTTCCTCTTCGACCTCCTCCTCGTTGATCTTGCTCGCCTCCGTCACCTCCCTGGTGTAATCCTCCCTGCTGATCGGATACACCCGGCCGAAGCGGGCACGCTTCGCCGCCTTGCGCTCCTCGGTCAGCCGTTGGCGGTGGAAAGCGTCGACTGTTCGTAAGAAGTCTTCTTCTGTGACGTCCTCCCCCAACTCGCGCAGCTCGTCCGCAGTCAGATCTGCAAGGGGTTCGTCGAGTGTCGGGGATGGAGGTGGCGATGGTGTGAGTGGGCGAGGGGGAAGGATGCCATGCTTGCGGAGTGCGTCGTTGCTGTGTAAATGAGACGGGGACGGGGAGAAGGGGCGATTAGAACTTACAATTCAGTGTCTTCGTTTGGGTTGACTGCCATGTGGAGGTACTAAGAATCTGATTTAGGAAGGTTGTATTCATTTCGCCGACTGTGACGCGCGGACTTGCGAGCGGTTGGCAATTTCTACTCCTCCGACTTGACTCGCACTGCTTGAGATGTACTACTGATTACATCTTGACCCGATCGCATCCTAGCACTCCCCCACACAGCTCGCCACTTGCTTCATGACAGTGACGTCCATCGGAACGACGACCACGACGACCCCTCACGGTCATGCCGTCACTGTCAATGAAACCATACTCCCTCGCAAGTACCAGGAAGAAATATTCCGGCGCGCCCAGGAGCACAACATCATCGCCGCACTCGACACAGGCAGTGGAAAAACCATGATAAGCATCCTCCTCATCAAATGGGTCGTTTTGCAGCCAAGCGCTTTCGGCAAAGTCGTCGTATTTCTAGTCCCCAAAGTCGCCCTCGTTGAACAACAGGCAGAATTCATTTCCTCTCAGACCCCGCTGCGGGTCAGAAAGTTTCACGGAAGCTTGGATTTGGAGCTCTCCGATAGGGCAAATTGGAAGAGCTCGTTTGAGAAGGCGGACGTGGTCGTCATGACAGGTGAGATCACATCAGTTGTTGGGCACCAAGGCGTTTCTTCTAAACGACCCACGTAGCTCAGATATTCCTCAATATCCTCACGCATTCGCATTGGAGCATCAACAAAGTACATCTCCCTTCCAAATTCGTATTGACGTTCCGCTAACCTCTCCATCCAGGTCTCGTTGATCATCTTCGATGAGTGTCATCACACGCGCAAGAACCATGCTTACAACGGAATAATGCGCGAATACTTTCAAGTCCATCACGCCGAACGCCCAAAGGTATTTGGCATGACGGCGTCGCCCATCTGGAACCCCAAGGATGCGGAGGGGTCTTTGGCGACCTTGGAACGCAACCTGGATGCCACTGTCATCGCTGTGCGTGAACACGTCTCGGAATTACTTGAAAACTCTCCGCGGCCTGTGGAAGTGCGTGTCATGATGATATAGTTGAAACTCATCTTCACCTGCCTTCTGCAGATTATTAAGGAATACTTTCCTCCTCCTGATAACTATCTTTATCTAAACCCAAGTCTTTGGGAAACTCTGTCACTCTTCCAGTCCGACATTGTCGATATAGCATGGGACAAATTACATATGAAGTACCATGTTACTCGGAACAGCCTTGGTCCTTACTCCGCAGACCTTTTTATATATCTCGAGGTCCGTACACGAGTCAATCAACTTCTTCTAGAATTAGATACACACGACGATCACATCGCCAATCTCTTCGACATCCAAGAAGACGGTATGGACATCGACGATCTACCCTCGTGTCAGGATATTGCAACAATCCCGCCTGCCATTGAACAGATCGACTCCATTCTTTCTGATTTCAAGCCCTTTTTTGAAGACTGTTCCGCTTCTCCACCAGCCGTACCGATTCCCATCCCGCTCGCTTGGTGTACTCCCAAGGTAAAAGCTCTCACTGAGGTCCTCCTCGCATATCACACTTCAACATTCCACGGCATTGTCTTTGTGGAGCAACGTCAGGTTGCTGCTTGCCTTGCCAAAGTACTCTCAAAGATCCCCGAACTGAGAGGTCGCATCCGGTGTGCCGAGCTTGTTGGGCACGGTGGCGGGCACGGCACACGGGGCAAGGGAGGCTCTAATGGAAATGTAGCATTGGGGGTCAACGTGAAGGGCATGGGATTAGCAAGGCAACAAGATACGGTCAAGTTATTCCGGAAGTCGTATGAAGAAGGTGGTCTGAATCTGCGTATGTGTTTCTCTCTCTGTTACCTGCGTGTCACATCCTGATTCTCTTTGTCCAGTAATTGCTACTTCTGTTGCTGAAGAGGGCTTGGATTTTCCGGTGTGTTCGCCTTCATCTGTTGCCTGTGATGAATTTCTAATACACCGGTAGGCCTGTGATCTTGTCATACGCTTTGATCCGCTCCATCACATGGTTGGATACGTCCAATCTAGGGGACGGGCACGGACCAAGACATCCACCTTCGTCATTATGGCTCAAGCCGGCCATATGTCGCATCTCGATCGCTACAGGACTTTTCAAGAGATTGAACCTGAACTCAAGAGAGTCTATCAAGCTCGAGAGAATCCCACTCGTCCTGCTTCACCAGAATCATCGTCAGACTCCGAAGAGGGCGAGTTGGAAGAAGAAGATCCTGAAGATGTCGCAGCGCGGGAACGATACATCGTGCCATCTACTGGAGCAGTGCTTACCTACGGCTCTGCCATCGGGTTAATTAACTATCTGTGTTCCCTAATTCCGCATGACGTCTACACTTCTCCCCCCATGCCCAAGTACAGCGGCGATTATGCTGCTATCCTGGAACTTCCATCAAGCCTCCCTCTCCCAGTTGATCATCTCATATATCGAGGGCCTCCAAGGAACTCGAAGCGCGAAGCAAAACGGGCAGTTGCGTTCATAGCTGTTAAAGCTCTCCATAAACTCGACGTCTTTGACGATTACCTCCTTCCCTCGACGGGCTCCAAGGGAAAAAGTGAATATGATGCAGATGGTCGCAAGCTTCTCGATGTCTCTGGTGTCCCGGATATCATGAATGTCCTTATACAAGACCCATGGACACTAGGTCCAAGATTGCGAATGCATGTCATCTCAATCGATGGAGAAGACTCCGCCGGACTCATTACAGGTACTGAACTACCGCCACTCGAACTTTGGAGTGAAGGCTGCGCTGTTACGATGCGCTGCACGGATGAGCTTGTATTTTCTCCTGAGGAGGAGTGTGAAACCCTCCGCATGCTTGAGGAATTCACCAAGATGGGCATCTGGTTCTGTGTCTCTGGACGTCCAATTACGCTCCCTATCACATGCTTCCTCGTCCCTCTCACGGAACACAACTGCATCGATTTCGAGGCGGTACAACGTGTTTTTCAGGAACCATACGGCACGTACGACTGGGAAGGCGTTTCCGAGAACGACTTGGGTACAAGAATGGTTATGAACTGTAATCTCTATGGCCGTGCGCAAATTCTTCACAACATAAGACACGATCTCACCGCACTGTCTGCACCACCCCCGGGCTCACGCGAGGCTCCGTGTGCGACGTACCACGAATATTTCATGCAAAAGTGGAGTAGGAAAAGCCGCGAAGCTTTCGTTCCGACTGATTGTCCGCTTATTGAAATCCACAGTCTTCCTCGTATTCCCTCTGGATTGTATCGTCCTGCATCTAGACACCAAGCTGTCGACAAATACAAACGTCACACAGCACCGAACGGGTCAATCGTTCCGCAGGGGGCGTGCAGGCTCGTTCACTTTTCCCGACCGGTCTACCGGTCTTTTCTACTCCTACCTCGGATTTGTAGGCGCGCAACGGATCTCTATCGGGCGAGGGAGGAGCGTGTACAACTTGGATTACCCCCGATCAGCGATGACCTTCTTATCGAAGGATCTACTCTCCCCACCACCAACGCGACATGGAACAACCAACGTTTGGAGACTTTGGGTGACTCCGTGCTCAAGCTCACGTGCACAGTGCACATCATGAACAAGTTCCCCCATCGGCATGAAGGGCAACTTTCTCAACTCCGTCAGAGCAGCATATCGAATCGCACTTTGTTGGCGCGTGCCAAAGCTATTGACCTCGAGAGGTTTCTCACATGCGAGGCTCTGAGCCTGCATGTATGGAGGTATACAATACCCGAGGACTCGGATATAGTAGATTGCCTAACGCAAGCAAAGCATACGGTGCGCAGAGAGTTTCCCCGTCGGAGCTTGCAGGATTGCATGGAGGCGACTCTCGGAGCGGCATTCCTAACTGGAGGCATCGAAATGGCATTGCGGGCTGGTGACGCGTTGGGGATGTCGATGGGCGGGCCTCTCCCATGGTCACTCCGCTACTCTCGACCCCCAGAGCCTTCCCTCATACCGCCGATTTTTTCAGATCTGCAAGCTTCAATGGGGTACGAATTCCATCGTGGCGAGTTACTCATCGAGGCGATCACACATCCGTCGTTTACAACATCGGCGGGATCGTCCTATCAGCGTTTGGAATTTCTCGGTGATGGTGAGGTTGACCCACGCGACAGCCCTTCTCAATATTCACTTTAAATTTAGCTGTGATCGACTTGGTCGTAATGTACCATCTTTTCCAAAGATATCCAGACGCTACGTCTGGTCAACTCTCCGCCGCTCGTTCCCGTGCCGTCTGTGGACCTACTCTCGCGTCCATCGCTGTCAACCGTCTTGGATTACACAGATATCTGCTTATCAACAACGTGGAGCTTAACACTGCGATTACGCGGCACGTGCCTCTTCTGGAGGCCCTCTCACCAGAAGATTCAATTATGAAGGGATGGAAATATGACCCTCCAAAAGCACTGAGCGATGTGCTGGAGAGTCTTATCGGTGCAGTCCTTGTGGATAGTGCCTACAACTTCGAGAAGACCGCTTCAGTCGTGGAAGTGGTGATGAATGAAGTGTTGGAGGTGCTGACAACCTCTCTTCCGAGAGATCCCGTGTCGGAATTAATGGTCTGGGCTGCTACGGGAGGTTGCAGGAGGATTGCGTTTCAGCGAGTATTCTGTGGCTATATATTGATACGAGCTGACAACTTCTCCGTGCAGAAAAAGCCAGAGTAATACAGAACTCCGACGAAACGATAGTGTTTCAGTCATTGTTCACGAACTGGTTGTCACAGGACCAATTACAGCAAGCAATCTTTCATTGTCAAAAGGTCTCGCCGCTGAACGGGCACGCGCTATCTTGAATGATCCCAATCACGAGATGAACCTAGCTCGTTTATGCGACTGTCGGAAAGCAGCGGAGGAACAGATGGCCATCTGTACCGAACCTCCTACTGACCAGGCAAGCCAGAAAGTCACTGACGAGACAGAGGAAGGTTTTGCATCCATCGCAAAGCAGAAACTAGATGAGGACTATGTCCCTCCCACCGACGCCGCTATTGCGGAAGTAGTGGATGAACTCGATGATGAGACTGTCCCGACCAAAGTCTGAGACGGGTAGGTGGGTCACTCAAGATCCTTGGGATGAACTGCTGGCGATCCTTTGCTCTATCGCGAATGGTTGTTAGCGGTTGTTTCCTTGTTTCTTGCACCTCTTCTAACTTCTCATTCTTACTGTGTATTCCTAGCGACTCATGCTATTCGGATATGCACCATAGACGTTGGGGTCTTCGCATGTAATATAACATTTCATGTAAGCTGAACAGTATCAGTATAGTTTTAACTTTTACAACATTACTATGTGTACATCTTGCAACTTGATCATTGCAATAGATCCTACGGTTTTAGTACGGAGTACGCTTGTCGGACCACCAAACAGGACCAAACAATATCACCACTTGAACTCCGTCCCAACTTGTTCGGACTACATTTGATTCCACTCTCATTCAACTTCAAGATATTTGGCACATTCTAGTGTCATACATGACCATGGGGGACGATTATCCTTCGTTGTTCCGTATGGCGCATATATCTGGTGCATTCATCGATTCTAACAAAACAATCTAGGCTCAGAAGAGATGAGCTTGGTGCAGCTCTACATACCAACGGAAGTGGGCCACGACACAGTTGCTGAGCTTGGAGAACTCGGAAACGTTCAATTCAAGGATGTATGTGTTCTGATACTGCTCTTTTGGTTTCTGCTCATGAGCTCTTCCGCAGTTGAACCCAACTGTTAATCCTTTCCAACGCTCTTTCGTCGGTGAAATCAGAAGATTCGAGGACATGGCTCGTCGTGTTCGTTTTTTCGCTTCCCAGATAGAGAAGGAAAAGGACGTAATACCAATTCGTCCTCTTTACGACTCGGCACCGCTTGTTACTGTGGGACCAAGTGCGGCTCACAATATCGACGAGCTCGACGTCACCTTGGCAGAACACGAGACCAGGCTTGTGCAGATGAATGACAGCTACAAGCTTCTTTGCGAACGCACAAAAGAGCTCGTTGAGGCACGCTATGTCTTGAAGGAGACAGCGGGTTTCTTTGATAAGGTACTTAAAGTCACCTGAATGGTTGTCTGTATTTTTGTTAACTCGATGTCAAGGCCGAAACGCAACACACCGATATTCGGACATCTTTTGATGACAGTTCCGCTCCTCTTCTCCAGCACGACGAGCGCGAAAACCAGTATTCGTCGGGAGTCCAGTTCGATTTGGAGTAAGCCCAGTTTCTCCGCATCTATCTCTTTGTCTGAATCCTGCTCCAGGTTCGTAGCGGGAACTATCGATAGAACCCGTATCCCAACATTCGAGCGCGTGCTCTGGCGTGTGCTGAGAGGCAACCTTTATATGAATCACACGGACATTGCGGAACCTTTTGTTGACCCTGCGACTGGGTCTGAGACGCGCAAGAACGTGTTTATTATTTTTGCGCATGGTGATGCATTGCTCGCAAAGATTCGCAAGGTTGCCGAGTCAATGGGTGCTACGTTGTATCCTATCGACGCTAATGCTGACAAGCGTTCCGACTCGCTTCGCGAGGTAACCGCTCGTCTAGAAGAATATCAGACTGTCGTATACAATACCGAAGATACTAGGCGCAAGAAGCTTGTGGAAATCGCGCAGGGTCTCGCACGATGGCAGGACGTTGTCCGGAAAGAAAAGGTGATCTACGAGACGATGAACCTCTTCAACTTTGATGTGCGGAGGAAAACTTTGGTTGCTGAAGGATGGTGTCCCACGAGAGATATCGGCAGGATACAAATTGCCCTTGGTCATGCTACGGCACGTCGTTTCTACAGTATTGTGTGGCAGGTCGGTTAATTTGCTTTCCAGGAGGCCTCTGGGACTGGAGTTGTGCCGATCTTGCACGAGCTCCAGACCAACAAGACGCCGCCCACATTCAATAGGACGAACAAATTTACGGAAGGGTTCCAGAGTATCATGGACAGCTATGGAATTGCGACTTATCAGGAAGTCAACCCCGGGTTGTTTGCCATCATCACCTTCCCTTTCCTGTTCGCAGTGATGTTTGGTGACATTGGTCATGGTCTGATTATCTTGTTCGCTGCTCTCTACATGATCATGAACGAGAGGAAGTGGGCAAAAGGTGGCCTCGGAGAGGTAGGTCCTAGATTTGAATAGGGTCCCTGACTGAATTCCCCGCTTCAGATCGCAGGGCAATTCTTCTTGTAAGTCACGCAGGTGTATCACGGAGTGTGCTAACATGCATGCAGTGGGCGATACATCATTCTTTTGATGGGGCTATTTTCAATCTATACCGGCCTCATGTATAACGACATATTCTCCAAGTCCCTTCACATCTGGCACTCTGGATGGGAATTTCCAGAAGGTAATGGAACGACTGTACACGGTGTCTCGAATGGGCACATCTATTCCTTCGGGTTGGATCCAGCATGGCACGGTGCAGATAACGGTCTCGTGTTCACGAACTCATACAAGATGAAGATGGCGATTGTTCTTGGTGTGATTCACGTATGCGCCTAGCCGGTGTCACAGCGTACAGCCTTGACTGATGCGCATTTTAGATGACGTTTGCCTTGTGCCTCCAGGTCCCCAACCACATCAGGTTCAAGCGTCCATTGGACATTTACGCCAATTTCATTCCTCAGATGATCTTTCTCCAGTCGATCTTCGGTTACCTGGTGGTCTGCATCCTTTACAAATGGTCGATCGACTGGACAAATGCATCAACCCAACCCCCGTCGGTGTTGAACATGCTGATAGCGATGTTTTTGTCACCTGGATCGGTCGATCCAGAGAGTCAGCTGTATCCCGGACAAGGATTCGTGCAAGTCGTCTTACTTTTGCTAGCTCTCGTTTGCGTTCCTTGGATGTTATGTATGAAACCGTACTTCCTCTGGAAGGAGATGCAGCAAATTCAGGGTCAAGGGTATGTGGGGCTTGGCCATCATGATGGTCCCCGCGAGAGCTCAGATGAGGTTCTGGAAATTGAGGAAGAGGGTAATGGACGGGTGATCGTTGAGGAAATGGAAGAACACGTGAGTGAAGCATTGTTATTTGCGTGCTGCGTTGTTGATAGGCCTTGTCAGGAACACCACGACTTTGGGGAGGTTGTCATCCATCAGATTATCCACACTATTGAGTTCTGTTTGGGTTGCATCTCACATACGGCCTCGTACCTCCGGTTGTGGGCACTCTCGTTGGCGCACGCTCAGCTATCTGAGGTTTTGTGGAGCATGACACTAGAGAATGTCCTAGGAATGAAGGGGATTGTTGGTTTCATCGTGATCTGCTTTACGGTTGTGATGTGGTTCAACATGACAGTGGCTATTTTGTGTCTCATGGAGGTGCGTGTCTCGATGAACGTGTTGGACATCTGACTTATCTGATTCAGGGGCTGTCGGCGTTTTTGCATGCTCTTCGGCTCCACTGGGTCGAGGCTAACAGCAAGCATTATGAGGGAGGGGGATATGTAAGTTTCGTTATCAGCAACGTGTGATGCTCGTGCTGATTATCTGCGGCCAGGCTTTTACGCCCTTGAGCTTTGCGAAGCTAGATGAGAAGGAATAGTTGCGCGTCATGAGCATGTCGTTATCACATTGCACTGTAGCGGGCATCAGACATTTTTACTTCACATATTCAACGAGGCTGTCCGGTCCACACTGCTCGTATGCACGGGTTTCGCATTTTAAAAGTCCGAATTCCCTTCCCCATATATTTGCCGGTTTAATCGACTGATCGCTTTTCTCTATTCCCCGCTCATTCTCTTCTTTTCTGATAGAGGTCGGTTCCCCCTCAGATCGTTGTCGCTCGTCCCCTGATCCCCTCAGAGGCATTATAGACCATAGAGCGTAATAGAGCCTTGCTTGTTTCTTGCATTTCGCACATAAGAAAATTTTACGTCTATACTCGTCACTCTGGTATGTGCGCGCACAAGTATACGTTCTTCCATATCTGACCTCTCTTAGACTTCTAAGATGCCTGCCGTTACAGCAACCGCTGCTGCTGTTCCTTCTCCCGCCTCCCTCAAGGGCAGCGTCGACGGCCTGGTCGACACTGCTGCCCTCTTTGTCGCTGACAAGGCTTCTCGTGAGGCTGCTGCAAAGACGCTTGCGTCTGCCGCGCAAAACGACGGACCTGCTGCGCTCAAAGCTGTTGGTTTCACCGAGGCCGTTCTCACGGCGCTTTCTGACAAAAAATCACCGGCCGCTCGGGAGGGTGCTGCCGGTGCTATTGTTACCCTTGCTAAAGCAGGTGCAACAAAGGCCCTTGAACCCACTTTTGTTGAATCGGGCCTCTATGGCGCCCTTATCGAGGGTTTCGCTGACAAGATGCCCGGTGCCCGGAATGCCGCAGTGGAAGCCGTCCGGGAGTTCGTTGCTACGATGAACCCGTGGGC
>JBBPNU010000440.1:0-17255 GCA_038091055.1 Leccinum angustisporum
CCGCTATGACGTTCTGGAACAAGATGGACAACTTGTTCGGCAAACGAGGGATTCCTGGCCAATTCCTACTCTTTTCTGACCTCTTGCGAAGTCAAGTTCGTGCCAACAAGGTCACAGATGACCTTCCCATCATCACATCCCTCTTTACCCAACTCGATGCCGCTGGTCTTCAAATTCCTCCTCAACTCAAGGCCATGATTCTCCTTTCCCGACTCCCTTCTCAGTTCGACCTCATGATTTCCCACATAATACAAACTGTGGAAGCGGCGAACTTCACAGTGGATGAAATGATTCCACGTATCTCGAAGGAAGTCAATACGCTTCGTTCTGGTCTTACCTCTCGTTCCCTCGCTAACCGCATCTCTGCGGTTCCAAATTCTCCTTCCTCTCCCGCTACCGCCAATCGTACCTCGACCTTGAAACGTGGACCTGGTCCACAACGTCCCTGGAATGCAAACAACAATCGCAACCAGAGTAACGGTACTGGTAATCAATCTAACGGTGATCACCAGAACTATTTCTCCTCTAACCGAGGAAGCTATGGTCGTGGAAATGGTCGTGGAGGACGAGGAAACTCTGCTGCTGCTCGTCGCGGCAAGCATCAAAGCGACAACTATCAGAAGAGACACGAACGAAAGCAGGCTAAGGGAAAAGGTAGAGCTCATCAAGTCGATGGAGCTTTCGCCAACATGGCTACGATTGATGAAGAATCAATGATCGTAGATTTACCAGAAGTCCAGGAGACCTCTGAGATTGCTGAAGAACAGGTTGCCGAAGAAGATGTTTCCGTCTTATACGACGAGTAGCATCAGGTAAATTTAATCAAAATGATAATGTTATATATAGCTTTATATTTGCTATCTAATCTTATAAATTATATCATGATGATTGACATATTTGTCATGATATATAATGACCGGGATAGTTGGCAGCATTTATCAAACCCATGCCGGTAGTGGACTTATGACTAAATCTATCTATTAGACACAACTTGTCTGTTGTGTCAAGTAGACTGCTATGTTGCAATAAATGGCATGTCTATCTGTTAGACATGAGCTACCTATTCCATCAGATAGTCTGGACTTGAAAGAGATGCCACATCTATCTTTTAGGCACCAGCTACCTCAAATGCCACTTTATGCCAGTGGGTGGTTTATGGACATGGGTATCTGTAGAGCTCTTATTATATTGTTGCATCATGCAGTCTGAACTGGCAATTAATGCCTGCAATATATGTGTGGACATGAATACCTGCCAGACACATATTGCATTCAATGTCAGGCAGTATGATCTCACAATGAATACCTGCCAGATACTATGAGGTCATCTCAAATACCAGTGGTGGTTTATAGCCATTGATATCTGTAGGGCTCTTATTATATTGTTGCATCATGTAGTCTGAACTGGCAATTAATGGCTGCTAGACACAGGTTACATGACATGCCAGTAGGTGGTTTATGAACATAAATATCTATTAGGTATAAATTACCTGAAGCAATCTGACCTCACAATGACTGCCAGCACCGGATCTATGACATCATCAAGTAGGTACAATATTAGATATTTAGATCAGCGAACATTTTAAATTGTAATGTCCATCTAAATGATCACACAACCGAAGGCATAACAACTCATTTTATTGACTTTCAACAAGAATACAACAATATACATATTACTGTGCTGCAAGCTATTGGCACCCCTCGAATTCCCATTTGCACAATGAACGCCAATTAAATCTGCCGATATCAAAGCAAACGACTCATGTAAAATTACCTTTGATGACTGGTGGCTGCCAATGACAACGAAGTTATAAAATTTTACTGACTTGATCACAACAACGAAGGCATTCTGTGCTACAGGACACGCCGAAACGGTTCTGCAGTGGAATAACACTGAAAGCCGGTGAACACGATACGCACGGTAGTTTTTAACGCCTCGTTTGTGGGGCATGCACGCAAAGTTTCGCTCTGACCGAGGCGACAAAGATTCGTTGTCGGTTGACGGTGATAGAAGGTAGAGGATGAAGGATGGAGTCGAAAAGACAAACATAATGGTCACAAAGCACGGGTGCTGCCTTTAAATACGCGCACGCTTAGCAGAACGTGACATGTGTGACGGGTGAAGCCACGTCATCGTATCACGTGAGTTACCCACGCACTGGCAAGGGTAGCCTCGGAAACCACGCTCACCGAGGAACAAATGGAAGACGATTAGGTACGACTTTGCTACTTGATTTTTAGCAGGTTATATTTAAAATTAAATCCGTATTGTAACACGTAATCAAGGTGTAGTGAGCGCATTTAAGAGTGAACAAAAGCCCGGAGGGCTTTTCCAGTCCGTGGGTTCGTCAGCGAGCTACTTGCTATCATTGGGAAACGACCGAATATATTAGCGTATGTAAAGACTTGGGAACCCTACTAATTTAAATGTTCAACAAAAACGCGCGCGCGGTCTGAAAAGGAAAGAGGAAGTAGTAAAAACAACGAAAAGCAGCAGTCGAGTGTGACTCGTTCGAGGCGAAACGTTTGAGTCCCGTCGCGAGTTTGTCCAGACGGGCAACTTGCTTCAGGATGCTCCGACTAATCGAGGCTGACATGGACATGCCATACATAACTGTCTATTTCAGATCTTTCCGTTGCGTGCAGATGCCTTTAACGCACCTCACCAATCCCGTCGTCCACTTCACACTATCGGATCCCTCCGTCTTCTGGATCCTGAACACCGTGACCGCCAATGTATACGCTACAGCAGACCACAGTGATATTTCCGCAATGTTTCTGCCTGGACTGTGTGCACCGCATCAGAAACACGAACGGCACGAACGACCAATAACGCACCAGATTCGACGACCGAATCCAATCCAAATACCCAGGGGAGTTTGTCGTCGTTTAGCGTACCGTCCTCCCGCAAAAATCGCTCGGGCATAAACATTTCAGACTTGCCTTCGTTCCGCAACATCGACCTGCACGTGTGTTCCGTATTCATCGTACGTGTATGCTCGACGTCCGACTTTGATGCCTCCGATAGACATCGTCTTCGGTGGAGGCATGTGGAAGACCTAGAACATGTCAACGGAATCCAAGTGTAGACAGTCGAAATGAGTGAGCACACCTATAGGCGGAACAGGGATGCCATCTCATCGTCTCGCGCAATAGAGCCTCCACGGCAACGATGCCCGGTCGTCGAAGTCGGGCAGTCGCTCCCGCCCGACGACGCGGTCAATGTGACACAGCCCGTGCACGATGCTGAACACCCAGATTGGGTGGTTGATCATGAGATAGACAAATATGACAATCGTTGCGCTCGTCTGCTCGAAAGTCAGGCCATGACCAATCAAAGGACAAGTAAGACAAACGGTCTCCATCGCAGCTGCGGACGTCGTTAACCCCGAGTTAACCGAGAGCCAATAAAAAAGCATGTCATTACCTGCATAGTGTGCCCGCAGAGTCTTCGACGGCTTGTACAAGCTCTTGCTTGTCGTCCAGACGATGGTGTACGATGGAAGGTGCATTCCCCATTAACCACGCACGCACGCGATCGCTAACAATTTCGGGATATACGACGCGTTGTTTGACCCGTTCGTATGATGGATTTACCCGTTCAGACACCTGGCACTCGGCGTCCACAGACTTGAGCCCCATGCCTTGGAACCACGAAGGTAAAGCCTTCACTGCATCCTTCACATTGTCAATGAATTGAACGGGAAAAGCCTAGACCGGATCAATTCTACTCACCGATTGGGAACGTGGTGCACAAGACACTGACAAAGATTTCCGACACTCGATGCATCATCGCTACGAACGCCCCATATATCACCTCCATGACGGCTGTCAGCGTCACAAACCTATGAATTATGAGCACAACGTCATCGCAGGAGACATAGAGCGCATATATAGAGAATGCAGTGTGACATACCTGGATTCGAGCGGGGGGAAGTCGGGGCAAGCGCGAGTACGTGGTGTTTTAGTACACCGGAAGAACGGTGTGGTGGGGTAGGATGTCGGCGGACCAGACGGTGACTTCGGCGTTTGCGGCAAGGGCGGTGGAGATGGGGTTTACGGATCATGAGGGCTTGGAGAGGATTGCGAGGGGGTGGAGAGAGTGGGCGAAGCGGGAAAACGGGTGGCGTAGGCAGGGTCTGGAGCGGGCGTAGGGTGGGAGAGGGAGAGGGAGGGAGTGAGTGAGTGAGACAGGCACACAGATGCACTGTTGCACCGTCTTCGTGTGTTATCGACGATCGTCGCATTGTCGCGTGTGGCACAACGTTGCGCGTCACGTCACGTCGTCGTCCAGCTGCTCACTTTAATATTTCCGCCTCACGGGACATGCGTGAAGGGGGACGCGCGGGCCAAGCGCAACGCGTGATATGGGATGCGGTGTCTGGATGTGTAAAAAAAGACCAACCTCACGACGTTAACGTGGAGACAACGTCAGCCCGGCGACGTTCTTTGGTTGAGATTGGGAGACCTCCTCGTAGAATTTTGGAGGCATGATCGAAACGCCAGAGGCCGGAAAGTTTGGGGATGCGATGTGGCAAAGAAACTTGGCATAAGGAAGCCTCATTTACACAAAATATAATATACATACTACGTATACAGCACACCTGATGCATGCCAGTGCCGCAGCACGTTGTCTATTGCTCCCCATTACCATCCTAATCATACATCTCGTATGTATCGGTGGATGCGTTCGAATCATCATCGGACTCCTCGTCGCGCTCGCTTTCTTCGCTTGGAGTCACTTCCCATTCCAGAACTTCCTGATCACCGAGCAAGAAGCTGGGGTCAAGGTCATCGAAACCACGGGGAGACGAATTTTGACAGCCCAAGCGAGTGTCCTCAGGCTCCACATCTTCTGTGTCATAGTCTAGTGCAGTGCAGTCACCACATCAGGAAAACCCTTCGCCTGTTAATGTTCAGAAATGTATCATAATGTCTATAAATATCAAGAATTAACTATATTTTCATATTATATGTGATATTTACATGTTTTTGTAAAACCTATGGTACCTAGAACATATAATTAGTTGTGATTAGTTGTATTTCCAAGTATTCCTAGTAATTGCTAATAATTGAAGCTAATGTACATTAAGAAGAAACAAGATTGAAGAGACCTTCCTTGAGAGTTCCATGTTACTGAGTACTACAACAAGACAGTGCCAGTGCATCCATTCAACTATAAAATGTTACCCTGTCTTCTCAATTTTAAACATTCTTAATTTGAAGTAGTTTGTACGCCTCAGTCGCAGGTTAACTTTTTCTTAATCAATATCATTTTGTAAATTACAGTTACAGGATGAAAGTAATTATATATATATGTACTAACGTAGGTACAGGATCTAAGTGATATATTATATATATAATATATACTACCGTGCCACCACCCCGTTGTCATTGCCGTGACGCGCCATCCCCATTCGCGTCCTCTTCATCATGATGTCGTCATCATTTCACTGTGACGTGCCGTGGTGTTGCGGTGAAGTCGTCGACGAGGTCCCGGTGCCTCGTCATTTTTCGTCGTGTCGAAACGACGGCGATGGTGACGGCGTCTCGTCCTCGCTGCTGGTCGGTGCACGAGCAAAAAAAGAGAGGAGGGCGTGCAACACGCCCCCGTTGAAATTGCCGTGACGTGCTGTCCTGGTCCCGTCCTCTTTGTGTCGTCGTCATTTCGCCGTGACGCGTCGTGGTGTTGCGGTGAAGTCGTCGACGAGGTCCGCGACACCGCGTCGTTGTCCCCATTGCACCGTCGGTGCCTCATCATTTTTCGTCATGTCGAAACGACAGCGACAGCGACAGCGTCTCGTCCTCGTTGTTGGTTGGTGCACGAGCAAAAAAAAGAGAGGAGGGCATGTGCTCACCGTCGTTGCGTCGTTATGTCGACGTGTTGTCGCATCGTTGTGTCAACGTGCGACGTGCGGGGTTGTTGCCAACGAGGGAGGTTGAGGTCCATGGTTCTTGCGCAAGCGAGAGAGGGTGAGGAGGGTGAGAGGTGAGGACGAGGAGAGGCGCTTACCTGAATCGAGTCGACACGCTGCCAGTGGGTGTTCCGTTGCAATAACGAGGGAGGGACGAGGAGGGTGACGACGCCGACGAAGACGCTCGTCATGTTGACGTGGCGTTGCGTCGTCGTTGTGTTGTCCGTTGTGTGTTTTTTGCCTGCTCAGATACGGTTCAGCTGTAAGTAAGTTAGTTAGTGGGTGCTTACTATTACCACGTAGTGACTGGTCCGTTTTCGGAAGAGGGACTTGGAAAACTTTGAGTCGCAGCTCACACACGTGATCAGTGCGTGAGACATTCATTTACATTTTTCTTAATGCTCGCTCACTCTCATTTACTCTCACCACACTCCGTCCTCCCTCACCTCCTCACTCTACTTTTCCCCCGCCACGTCAACAATGCCCAACGCGTCGCCTCAACACGATGACGAGGTCACGGTGAGCGCGTGTCGCCGCCTGCGTCCTCACCCTCCTCACCCTCCTCGCTGGTTCTCACAGCCCCCTCCACCTCGCCACGTCAACAACGCCCAACACGTCACCTCGACACGATGACGAGGTGAGCGCACGTCGCCGCCTGCGCCCTCACCCTCCTCACCCTCCTCGCTCATTTACACAGCCCCCTCCACCTTTCTCCCTCGCTCGCACACGTCGAGACGTGACGACGCCGCCATGGTGAGTACATGCCCTCACCCACTGGCACCTCCTCACCCTCCTCGCTCGCAATAACCCAGGGTGTGTACAAGACGACACGAAGACAACGAAGGCGTGTCATGATGAGGATGAGACGCCGTCGCCGTCGTTAAATGGTGAGCACACGTTCACCTCGTCTTCACCCCTCCTCACCCTCCCCCCTCTTTACCAGCAGGCATGTCATCTCGAGGACAAGACGCAAACGCGTGACGAAGCGAACGCGTTGATGACTACGGTGAGTCGCGCCCCCTTGTCCTCACCCCTCAGGCTCCTCTCTCCCCTCCTCTTTGGTAGCCCCTCCCCTGGCAACAATATAGCACGTCTACGAGACAACTTGAACACGTCGACGTGTTGTCGACGTGATGTAATGTTGTAGTATTGTAGTATTGTAGCACAATGTATTCATTTATTAGATGCAATGACACAATTTAATTCACATTATTATCTGCATCAGTGAAGTATAAGGTGGTCGAGTGAGAAGATTTCCAAATAACTCAGATAAATCCAACCAGATACTGTGAGATAATGGAAGAAATATAGCTACTGACTTGAGTATTGTGATGGTAAATGTAGGGAATTACAATGTCTTTTAGCTGAAATTACTTAAAAATACCTATGTTTTCAGATAATAATCAGGGGGGGCTAAAAATTCCGAGATAATTTGACAAATATGAGAAATATCCAAAATATCTAATAATATCTAAATATTTCTGAAAGTTCTACATATTTCAGTATATTAACAGAAGGAAGGTTTTCCTGATGCATTCTCCCAGTCAAGATCAGAAGGCGAGAAGTTGTTGTTCAGGTCATCGAATCCGCCGAGAGGAGTGTGAGAGATTCTGGAATCGCGACGCATGTATGTGGATGAGGGTTCAGTAAAAGTGTGCAAGCGTTCCTCCGATGACTCGACTGGATCTGTTGCACTGTCGCGAACATGGGAGTAGGTGTGCCCAACGCCAAGGCCCCAATGGTGTCTCATCAACATATCCCGGTCCGCGAACCTTTGCACCGTGACGCCGGTTAGGAACAAACACAATTCATACATCTGTATCATACCTGTTGACATAGTAGTACCTCCAATGATCAGAATCTTTTCTTGAACATGAAATAGCTGGATCATCTGGTTGTCGTTTTCCTTTTGCAAAAGCGGGTATAACATGACATCCTCTCAATACTTCCGCGGGGTCAACGAAACCAAATGCATGGTCTTCATTTAATGAAACAAATTGCAACATAGTGAGCTCGACCCCATCCTGTCGGGGATCAGGTAGCACCAATTGAAACCACCGCACATGTAGGACATCTAATCGACGAGGGTTGTAGTCTTTGAGTCCCGGGCCGACGTACTGGACGTTTACATGATAGATCCCGACAATGCGAGCGTAACGGAAGCGATGCGAGACCGCTTCGGAGTCCGTGTCATCTGCGGATTGTCCAGCCAGCAGCATTATATCACGTTTGCTGCCGCTAGGGTTGAAACTGTCCTGTCCGCGGCGGACATCATACGTAGTATAGTTGATGCGAATGATACTGTGCCGGTAGATGCGATTGCCTTTCAGTATTACATGGTTGAAGGTGGCAGTCCGTCCGTTGTAGCTGTTATCTAGTCCCGGAAGCACATGATCAGCAATCGGTTCCGCGGTATCCATATGGATTGACCGAATGCGAGGAAGGAGGTGGGACTTTAGTTTCGAAATGAAGTCCTTTAAATTATGATTCGTTTAGTCAAAACCATAATTGTACTAGAGTTTGATATCCATACCGTCATTGCTGGATCACCTGCATTTCGGCTGGAGAAGTCGTGAAGTTCGATCGGTTGGTGTTGTGACTGTCCAATGTTATAGCGACTGTCCAAGTAGTTTGGGACAGATTCCGGTAGACTACTGCCATTTTGGGACTCGTAAACTCGCCGTATCCTTGCTTGTCGTCGCTCGATCCGAGTCAGCTGACGAATGAAGTCCTTTTTGCTAGTACGTGTGTACCTCCCTTTCCCAACTCTGTGCTCTCGTTCGCCCTGAAGGAAAGGTTAAAACTTAATTGATGCACCTGGATAAAAATAGACAGACTGGTTGTGTTGAGTAAGAATCCGTTGTCCCATAGCACCTGATGGAAGCCGTGTAGTCACCAAGCGCATGAAGTTTGTAAGTGCGAAGGTTGAGGGATTTTGGCTTGCGTGATTGTACGGTGACAGCGGATCCCGCCACTTGGCGCTGAGAGCGAGCCCGAGCCTCCCTACGGTGGCGGCCATCAGCCTCGCGTTTGAGTTCTTTGGTGTTAAACGCGGGGCAGGTATTCGTCTCGAAAGCACGTATGGCGTCTCCCAATGCTTGGGTGACAGAATCCATTACTTGAAGGGTCTCATCTGTGTGCATTCTTAGTTTCGCAAGTCCGTGCCACTGACACAGGAGGGCGAGAAGCTTCAACACAGCTGCATTGTGGGGCTCAGGTAATAAGCCCTCGAATACAGGGAGAGAACACTGTTGTAAGTCAATTCAGCAGTGTTGTACATAATAACTACTGTGTAGCTACGCACCTGGAGGATGTCTTCGAAGTCACGTGCTGCAATCCTCCTCATCTCTGACACGTTCCTCGAGAAACGTCGTATCGTATCTTGTCCGAACGTAGGAACCTGACGATATCTATAGACAATACATATATCAGTTGATGAGTATGAAAGTGGGTCATAGTTAAAAAAAAACACCTGCCTTCGATCGAGCTCGCGCACGATGTTACCCTTCAAACTATCGAGCATGCGTAGAAGATGGGTCAAGATCGCCTTCCAGATTCCAAGCTCAAATTCATGTAACAAATCGACCACAAGCATAGCAAATAGATTGAAACCAAAAGCACAGAGCCTTTCTGAGAAGGCGTTCTGCACTGATAAGCACGAACAATCAAATTCCTGTCAGACCAACGCCTACCATGGTGGGTACCAAAGACTCGTCCTTGAGAAGTTTTTGAACTTGTAAAGAGGTGACAGCGTAGTTTTTTTCGTAGATAAGCCTGCGTGCGTTTACGATTTTGTTCCGTCGATTGTCGTCATCAACCCGGGCCAATACTTGTCGTTGATGCATGTCCTGTTGGGTGGCGACGGCGGGGACACTCTTCATAGGGATTGTACAGCGTGGACACGGACACGTTCCGAGGTTGCGTATGGATGCAATCAAGACCCTGTGCAAACCAGCAAGTCAGTAATAATTTAGCAAACGCGGACATAGAATGAACTTTTCAGGATAATCGGCGGAATATGTAAATATCCGTGGATAGAACCGCCGCTTAACGCCATCGCAGCACAAGATGACGATCCCGTGTTGATACGCCTTCATGAATTCCTCATCGAGGAGTATCTTCCATTGTTCGTGGAAGAGCTCTCTCTGGCAGTGGGAATGAAGTGCATCACTGGCACCTCTCTCACCCAAGTTTTCCGCCAGGAAATCCTTGAACTCATCCGGTAGCTAGAAAAAGAATTAGAAAATCTGTGACATAGTGAACAACTGAGTACTTACTGCCTGGAAATATGCCACATGAGAACAGAGATTGCTGGAGGGTTGAGATCTTCGATACTTGGACTCATTGCCAAAATAGACGTAAAGTGGCCAGAGCTTTGCATCGCCGAAGGCAGTCAGTTGGGTTGCGTCGGACCAGAACATAAGCGCTGCGACGACTCGGGGAAGGTCACAGCCGGGCTCCGGGGGCAAGTCTTGAACCGCTCGATTTGCCTCGAGGAATGCAGAGGATGTAAATAATTCACCGTGGACTCTGACATCATGGTCCCGGTGAGGTGGGTGCCATCGTAGTTCATATGGTTCAAAGTGAAATAGCGACGCCTGCGTCGGATTCGTAACCCTTTCCCTGATGATTGAGACAATAGAACGATGATAAAAACCGTCGATAATATAGTCCTTCGGGCCCGGATATCTCGACTGACCGTGAAACGGCGCTGAGACCACAACAGAGGAACATTTCCAGCCATGGTCCTCTCTCAACCATTCCGGAGCATCACCATCGAATTCATTGTGCCCTAGCTGCTCGTCTATGGAATTCCACGGAGTGCGTGATACAATATCGGGAGAGAAAGTAGGGTCTCCCACGATATCCAGTAGGTTCCTAAAACCTTCCTTCGACTTTTGCGCCCCTTGATTCCAATACCAATGCCCAAGGAGCATAGAAGCCTCGTTTGGATAAGGGTAGTACGGGTTATGAGAGGTGTCATACGATGTACCCAAATCAACGCAAGGTGAATGCTCGACCGAATATGGATCCTCCGGGTCGTGACGAGGAGGCGTGTCCGTGTCGTATATGCGTAGTAACCCAAATTTGTTGATTTGTGTCTTGAACAGCCTGCGTGTCGAGGTGTAGAGGGAACGAGCGAGTTGCCCAACGGAACCAGTCGAGTCGAGTCGAGTCGAGGATGGGGAGTTATTTGCGCCTTGTGCTAAACCTATTTGTGAATTGGATAATAACTCAGGCGGTGGAAGCGGCGCCAGGTGTTCTGGAAGTATGTCTTGAAAGCGTAGAAATGGGCGTCGCATCTTTCGCTGTACCAAGGGTACTTTGTCACCAGCTGATGTTTGCTCCTGTGGTAACGTCGTCTGGTTATTGGAAGCGAAGTCGTTCATCAAATAGAAATGAGTGAAGGAGCATTTACTAACCTGTTGTGATTCAGATGAGGACGGGTCCCCGAGAGATCCAGTACTGAACGCATTCGAAAATTGGTTTGAGTCGAAGTGCTCTAAAGCCCGTGTCGGGCTGGCTGCCCCTCCACTATAGCGAGCTCGCTTGGCACGAAAGACTTCTTTTGCCCTGGTAAGGGCTTCGGAGAGTCGTTTTTTACCTGTACGACATTCTTTTTCGTGGCGAGTGAAAGCGCCCAAGACGGTGAAGGTTCTACCACATACACACATTCGTGTGAACGTCTGATCTCCACTCATTCCCGGATGAGAGTGGAACGAGAAAGCTCGTTGCCAAGCAACTTTACGACGACACTGTATATTCTTCTGACAGAAGAAGAGACTCTCTATTCCCAGAGTGAGCACGAAGAAACGAAGAAAAGGTACAGCCAAATTCCGGAACGTTACAGTAACAAGTACACAAAAGCGGGTGAGGATCACATGAAATGGAGAAAATAAAATATGGTATGATGAAAACACATCGTACAGCTATCGTATAGTGTTCGGCGTTGCACAACACTTTTGTATAGTCAAGGGAAATAAGTTAGAGAATTTCCGAAGAGGACACTCATTTAGCTGCCTGCACATGCATTCAATGTTTCAGTTACTCATGATATTAAAAAGTCTTACAATTGCGCAGTCCGCGCCATGGCGTTCCTGCGTTGGCGCAAAAAATTGTCTCCACCTGATGCTAGCGACTGCCGCAGTGTACCGCCCCTTGATCGTGTCCCCTTCGACATTGGTCGGATTCGCCTGAATGGCATACTGAACTGCACCATCCCCAACAAATGAACGTAGCATATATTCCCATTCATGGCATGATTGCTCAGCTTCGGCGAGTGCCATCGTGCATGTCCTTTTCCTCAATAATGCATCAATGAATTTCATCGTCAGCGGATTTGATCCATGGGATGTATTTCCCGATAGTATCTACAATCATACAAGTTCGTTAGAACAATGAACATAACAATACTTCAGAAACTCCTACCCCAGGTTTGCAGATGCCTTGTCGTTTAGCATAAGAATCTAAAACTACCTGTCTCATGGCACTAATATCCTCCTCCGACCCTTCATCAAATTCAGAATACGCGCACTCCAATGTACTTCTGTCTGAGGCTATCTTTCCGGGAGTTGGTGTGGTGCGACGGATTGTTTCTTGTTTCTTGATGACGTTAGGCATATCGGCAGCGTGGTGGTTACGCACGGCGAAAGAGAATAAGTACCAAATCAAGGATTTGCACACTCGAATATATATACTGATGTTGTGACTACTAGTCACATTGTGTGACGTTGTTACCTAAAATAGTGCATCCCCTACTACTCCCACTTCGTTTTGTCGAACGCAAACGTTCAAAGCTCTCACCGGGCTTGCAGGCACAGGCACAATTATTACAAATCGTAGCAGCGCTCTTGCGCCAAGTCCCCGACTCTTGGGAATACAATTTCGTAATAACACGCCAATGATAGTTACCTAGTGTACATATCCTTCGAGTCAGCATAGTCGCCAGGCCCCCAAGTTGTTCCTCAGCCTGTATCTTGCCTGTATCTTGATAAACAACTCTGAAAACGCCTTGTGCGTGTACGCACACGTCAACCAGTCTTCCACCGCCCGGAGATTGTCCATATACAGAATACTACAGATTGATCACCAAGCTTGCAAATTCGCGCACGAACTGCACGCGTTGGTTGTCCCGCGCGTCCGCACCTGAAACGAATCGTCGTATTGGTTTACGAGTCCCAGTGGATGCTCATACCTAGAAAAAATTACAATTATAAAAGGCACGCCGGTCGGGTCAGGAGCGCAACGGAGGCAAGCAGAAAACCAGACACACCTTTGGCCACCATCCTCTGCGCCTCGTTCCGAGACTCGGTGACGAGCCACTCGATTCCCTGATTATGCTCTACCATTTCCATCAACGATACGGTGTACGGATACACCCGCTCTTGATGTTTCGTGATCATATGTGGCACCTGAAAGTCCAACCACAGGTTCCAGACCTCCTTGATCATCTGCGGATCCATGTTAGCCGCGAGCCAGAACCCGTCCCACGGAGCCGATCTCGAACAGAAGTCCGTTCACGGACATGTCTCGTCGGTTGATCCTCTGCATATAATTCCCAACCTTGTCCGAGCACGTCTTCAACATGTTTCATGTAGGTCAGGAATTCATCGATTTGTCGAGCCCCGCATCTGATACATGTCATTGCGATGTTTGAACTGGCAACGACGGCGTCAGCTAGCACGGTTCGAGAGAAGTGACGTAATGTGCGCTTTATTGTGTAGACGTTTGATGTGCACCTTGATAGAGTCGATGAGTAGGAGTGATCGGGATCGTTAGCACGCCGAGTAATCTCAAGGTGCTAAAAAACGACGACGGCTGCTACCTTTGGTCGAATGAAAAACGTATTAAGCTCCCATTCGTGCGAGTAGATGAAGTGCGGGTGCATAGTGTTATGTAATCGTAGCGGAGCACGAATGTACCATCATCAAGTAATCAATTCCCACGTTAATCAAATCGCTTTGCAGACAGCGCTGTGAACCTACATTTGATATCAATCACATTTTAGATAGTTGTAGTATCAAGTTCATGTGTACTTGTTCGCTGATACGGTCGGCCTAGTGACAGGCTGTGTTGACAATTCTAGATAGAAAAAGAAACAGATATAAGCTTGTTAGAGTCACTCGGCGATTTCACGTTCCAAGTCCAGACTTTGAGCACGTCTCATACCTCCACCCTCATCTGATCATGTACTTCGTTAGGGTTTTCATCACTGTAGCAGCTGTCGCTTCGCTGACGTCTGCGATGCCCAGTGGCAACTCAACGGCTACCAGTGTATGTTCTTCCATTTTACTCGGCAAGTAAGCAACGATCGTTTCTCCTTCATAGGACCCGAGAAAAAAGAGACACAGCTGCGTTGATGACAGCATGAGCCTAGACTGTTTCTCAAATAGTAAGCACACACCTTGTCCTCGAACGGCATGTTAGGATGCATATGATCATATTACAGATTGTGGACCCAAGTTCGACGGTGGGAATTCCACAATAGGGACATGCCAAACTGGGTGGTACGCCGATTGTTCATGCACCAAGTGCGGAGGCAGCTCCGGTATCCCTGGCAGTTGCTCGCAAAATGGCTGCGCGGGGGCCTATCCATGTACAAGAGACAAAGATGGAAACTGCGAGCCTATCGTGGACTATGATTCACCGTACTGTACTGCTGGACAGTACAACGGTTGTCTCTGCGTCATGGAGTAGCATTAGGGATCTTTACTGTCGAGGCTTTAAGTCTTATTTCTGCGCTTCTAGTTTACGCCACTTCATGTTCAATGGATTTTCTGACTGTTAGTCTACCGTCGCGTAGATTCCTCTTGATTGGAGTATAAGATGCTTCGGAAACCCAAAGCTTTCCTCGACAAAAGATAGCTTCGACTCACCAAATTACTGCACTCAGCACTCAGAAGGCTGTCAGGGGCTTGGGACTGTGCCGGGAAGTTGACCCTCTGCCAATTTCCCGGGCTAGCTGAGAATGAATCACTAGACATTGTTATCCGGAGTATCTCATGTGAGAGTATAAATAATGCAACCAACCCAAAAAAGAGGACAGACTGGGTCATGAGCGGGCAAAATACACCACTTGATTTCTAGAGCTGGCCTGTTGTCCAGGCATTTCACAATGGATTTCTGCCGGTTCATTGCGAGGATGGTCTCCGTCCATGGCATTCTCGTCTTGGGACTTAGGCTTCAGGGTCCATATTTGGACGCAGGCAGGTGAGGGATGAGAAACTTTGACACCGATACTCGGCGCATACAAGCGCGAAGGAAATCGCGCGACAGTTAAATAATGTTTGAACCGCCGAGCTGACTGCCCTTAGCCTGCGCCACAAAGTGACGATAAATGGGATTCTTACTGGGACGATCGCCCTGGTGCGTGGGACACCAATCCATTCCCCACACAGGTGAACCTGCAAAAAAGACGTATCCCGTACCATCCTCGAAATACTCGGCTTCGGGAGTCATTGTGTGATTGTCAACAAAAGGATGAAGCATACAACACGTACAGGTAGCGACGCTTGTCGAACATATTGAAAGCGACACGCGTTTGTCCATCATGTGGGCTTGTAGCAGTTGACTTGGGGTGGTGACCGCAATTCTCCACCTGCAGTCGTGATGGTATCTGTGGGCAAATACTTTAGAGCATCCCTAGAACAGCTTGAGCACAGATTACGAAGCTAGTCATATGTCACACACACAGATTGCTTAGCACTTCCAGGCCAGGTCGGACGGATACGTTCTGGTATACCTTGGGACGGCGCGAAGACTCTTTCTCGGAGCCACTACCTGAAGAGATGCTCTCTTGGTAACAAGACCTATCCTCCATAATCTGCCAGACAGGACCGGCCCCGACGTTGAAGCCCCAAGCTTTGCTAACCCTGCCCGTGAGAGAAGAATCGGCAGTCATACTGTTCGTCGGGACGATACAGGGCTCCTTGAATAACGACGGAGATTCGTCAAGTCGCTCGACCATCTCTTTCCTAAAGAACACGGGTACTGCTCGGTGTTGATGATGTGCACTTGGGTTTGGCAACGCATACATCTTGGCTGCTCGGGGTACCGCTGAAGTCGGGGTAGATAGTACAGAGGGTGACGGAACGTCAACGGCTTGCTTCACTCTGGGAGGAAGCCTGCGTGACTGTTCTTTCCGCGATTTCAAGGAAGTGAGCATAGCCAAGCCATCCGGTTCTGCAGTCGTGCTAGCGTTGGAGGCTCGAGGCTTTTGCGCTCGGCGAGCAGTAGAGGGTCTCTTGGGGCCGCGTTTCGCCGTTTCTGCTACCTCGGATTCTATATCCCGGGCGTCCATATCAGTAGCAGCATTCTCGTCTTCACCGCCTGATGGCACTTTCTTTGAGCATCCGGCCTCCTTTTCAGGCTCGAATTCACTTCCACTGTTGCTCTCGTCGTCCACCGGGGGGCCTAATGACGGATCTGCCGTGTTTTCGTGGTCTTCGATCCCTTGGTCTGCGAGGAGCGCATAACTTGGGCGTGACTTTCTTGGACGAAGTTCACGAGGCATCCCTGGCAAGATTGTGATGTATATGTAGAATCGCCCCCTGGAAGTTGTGGTCGATTCAGAGGTGGTTCACGCTCCGATCTGAGTCACTGAACAACAACACTACGTAATACTAGTAGCTTGAACTTGAACTATCATTTACTACAGTCGAATCTCCATGATTTCCACTATCATCAATGCAGGCGACAAGTTAGATCTGCAAGGTTGATCTACCATCAGTTCCGCTATGGATGCCTGCCCTCTGGGTGCCAGGAGATCCATGTGTGTATATATCGACTGTAGCCTCATGGCTACAACGCCGCGAGAACCATGTAATTGTTGCCCTTTGACCCTCTACTCCCATCATCTTTCAAGTTCCAGCACCGTCAGCGTCTTTCGTGATCGATGCATTCCCCAGAAAAAGGTAGGTCCGTTGTTATTTGAGAGTACCCGGGCTTGCGATACTAACTGTCTGTCGACAATCCAGATAGCTCGAAAGTAATTGAAATACAGTGTGGACATGCGGTATACTCGGTTTCAGGTTGCTTTAGTGCGGATACAAAGCAGGTATTGAGCGGTGGTGTAGAAGGGATGCTTCGCCGATGGCAAGTATATGACGGACATCAGGTTGGCTCAGCAATTCGAACAGGGTGCCATGTCTATGCCACCGCACTGTCAAGCGATCGCAAATGGCTGGTGTGCGGGTTAACCTCACAGCCGTATGCCAGGGTATGGGATGCGGAAATTCGCACAAAAGTTCTGGATATCACGGGTCACACAAGCGCAGTGCTGTCGGTCTTGTGCCTAGAAAGCCCGGCATTCCACCCTATGTTGCACATTGAAATGTGCAGG